>JAXQQM020078571.1:0-15483 GCA_034641835.2 Pinus albicaulis
ATTATTGTTACACCATTTTTTGGTCATCTAACGTATCATCATTAGAACCCAAGTACACCATGTAGGACCGAGTTTTACCCTAAGTAAAACCGCTCTCACTATGTTAAAGCAAGGGAAACCCCCAAAGGAAATATTAAACAAACCTATTTTGTTTAATTTTCCTCATGGAATAATTAATTAAACCATAATTTAATTATTATTCCCGATCATGTTTAACCCAAAAACAAAGAAATTAATTAGATAAACCTTTATTTATCTTATTATTTTCTAGGAATAATTATTTAAATCTTATTTAGATAATATTCCTTGTTAAATATGACCAAATCACCCACAAATAATTAAATAAATCATTGTTTATTTGATTATCTTCCAACCACTTCCTTAAAAAGATAAATAAATCATTTATTTATTTATTTTTGACTAATCAAGGGATTTGACCCAAGTCAAAGACCCTTTCCCTCAAACAAATATAATAAAGTATTCCATAAAAGGTGGATCTAGATTTGGTTAACATTATTTTAATCATGCACCAAGATCTAGAATGACCCAATATTTTGTTATAAATAGGAGGGTTTTCCCCATCATTCCTCACCTTTTGTTGCCTATTAGATCACTCTGGATCTATACACTCAGTCACCATTTTCTGCCATTTGCTCCCATTGAGCTCTACTTTTTGCATTGGATTTTCTACATCAACTAGAGAGAAGAAGCTTAGATCTGATGTTTAGGACTCCTAAAACCCACTTGCCTCCAGCACCAAAATTGGATACTCATGGTTTTCCTCCAGGTACCTCTTAACCCTAAAAATACTATTCAAAAACTTTAAACATGCCCATATAAGAATAGCAATTTGTCACTTACCATCGGGCCCCCAGACTCGACCAGGCGGAAGTGGCAGATCCGGATCCCCACAGTAGCTCATCCCACTATAAGGGTAGTCGTCTATGTACAACGGCATCTGATCCCAATGGGCCAAAAACTCCGGTCGAAACACTGCGCCCCGACGCCCTCCTCCTCCTCTGCACAGTAGCCGTCCCCAACGGCACATCCTGGGCTCTCTCGGGCCCCCATCTGGAAGCTGTACACGAGGCCTCAAGGTCGGGATCTTCTCAAAGAAGAAGGTGCACAACAAAGTCCCATATGAATAGTCATGGTTCACCTGCCGACTGCATAGCGACAACTATCGCTTTAGCGACACCAACAACATCTGGGCCCACCCATAGTAGGTCCCACCCAACACACTTTCCACTATCATCATCTGCCCCCCGGTGATGTGATGGAACGCATGGATGCCCAGGATTCGCAGCACAGCTGCGGCCACTGCACGGGTTTCTAGCCTCTCTAGATCCCTGATCGGTATTCGAGTCCCCTTGACTTGGAGACCTGGTCAACAATGGCGTTCCACGAACTCCATGATATGCCGCTCCTGCGGCAACACTGGCTGTGTGTTTCCAACCATCCCCAGTGGCGGGAGACCAGTCAGGAAGTACACATCCTGGACCTTCAGCTCGATCCTGTGCCCCTGCACTAAAAAGATCTCCTGATCTGGATCCCAGTAACTGATAATCCGGGCCAGTAACGGTTCCCCTGCTCTCATCAATGGGTTCTCCAAAAACTTGAGAACCCCAAATCTGGCCAATACACGGCGGACGCCCTGATCCACCTGGATCTCTGTCCGAAGTGTCCCCAGATCTCTCTCTCTCCAGTTGACCCGTAACTCTGCCATACACGACATATTTTGTCGGCGTACGGATCGGGAAAACCATAACGAACACCAAAACCAAACTTCGACAATATAATACAAACCCCTCATCTCCCGGGTGTGAGTTTTACGCTCTTTTCTGGACAGTGCACTTATGTGAATCACAACGTCAGTCCCACTTTTACCCCAAAAGTGCGACCGGCAAATGAGAATGAAGGAGGTTGTTCTGGGATTACGGACCCTAAAGCGAAAATGTAATCCATCGAAATGCAAAGAAGGTTAGACCTCTTACCTGCAACTGACGGATCACGATTCCAACGGTCGGTTTGTCCGCTACGTTTGCCGCAAGATTTAGGGCCTTCTCTCCTCTCTACATTCACCACAGCAACAATAGCAAATGAGTGATTTTGGAGGGAAAACTGCCTTATTAAAAGAGGACCCATGTTTCTTCTTTCGACTGCTGTGACCACATCGTAGCCCCGTTTGACGAACCGTCTACACCGTTGGAAAGCTCTCACCGAGCCCTCAAATGGGTATCTGTTAGTGTTTTGAGATCTAATACTCCACCAGGACACATTTTGTCCAAGAAGGGTCACTTTACCCCTCCTCAAAATCAAATTTCCTCACTTACGACGCTTGTACTTGGGGCACCATTTTGCCCACTTACTTGTCCATGTTCGTGATGATTTTCGTCATGAGTCCCCACCTTGGACTCATGTTTTTATGGTCCCCCATTGGGCCTTTTACTGTGTGGCAGCACCATCGAGTCGCCCTTGTTTAGAGCATCCAAGTTGAGTCATCATCGCATTCATGGAGTCTATCCCGAGTACCTTTGTACCCTACTATAGCCCTCCATCCTTCATTGCTTGGTCTCCCTCTTGTGTCGCATATTATGACCTTCAGTCCCACTGTCCCCAATCCCTTACGATATTGTGTCAGTCGCTGCCATGTCATTCATGCCCTTTATGCTCTAACAAGGGAAGTCGTCCATTCGCTACTCAGTCCTTTCCATTTCACCATCATCATCAGTGTCAGTCTGTCTGTCGCTCTACTTTTTTCTCTCGTGCCTTAGTTGAGGGTCTCTCATTATCTCAACTATGGCGGGCCTCCTTCTGTCGACATCAGCTCTTTCATTCCAGAAGCCAGGTCTAGAGGGCGGTGTACCTTGGTTCCAGCTTCCACTCTTGTTCGGTGCCTTGGATCAGGCAAAGGGATACCTCCTTTCCCTTTGGCTTGATTGTTTCTCCAGCTCTTTTCAGCATGATCGAGATTCGTATATTTGATGGTCCAGTGATCCAGCAGCAGCTCTTGATGATTCCCGGGCGTGTGTGAGATGTTTCAACCCTCATGAGGGGGTGGCCCTGCAGGTAGCCCCCCACATGCCCAGATGACCTCTTCTTCGCAGCCTTCGATGCAGCTCCAGATATTTGATGATGTTGGCCATAGCCACTTGCAGCGCCTCTTTGATTTGCATGTATCGGTCAGATTTTGTGAGCCCTTCCCCACTTGCAGGGGGCATTCGGGTTGTATTTGTATCTCATGTACTCAGATATTATTGTACAAGTCCTGGCTGTTATCCCAGGCACAGCATGTATATGGGATTCCTCATTGTATTTTTATCTGGCTCATGATTATGCCAGCTGTACTTTATGGTTCGGTCCCTTGTTTACTGGACACACTATTCTTTTGTACTTTGTCTCGGCGGGCATGGGTATGCCTCCCCCGCCGCCTTCAGCACAGGTACCCTCTCATAAAAAGAGACTTGTTGCACCTGCGAGTCTCGTCTCCTCAGGGTCTAGTCCTTCAGCACACTATCTACCTCACCTTCCTCTCTTTGACACCCCTTTTGTTGTCTAGTGATTGTGTTCTTACAACGTACTTCGGTCATACGATTTGCTCCTGACACTCGCACGCTGGGGGGCAATCTGTTACACCATTTTTTGGTCATCTAACCTTTTATCATTAGATGGACCCAAGTACACCATGTAAGACCGGTTTTACCCTAAGTAAAACTGCTTTCACTATGTTAAAATAGGAAACCCCAAAAGGAAATATTAAACAAACCTATATTTGTTTGATTTTCCTCATGGAATAATTAATTAAACCATAATTTAATTATTATTCCCAGTCATGTTTAACCCAAAAACAAAGAAATTAATTAGATAAACCTTTATTTATCTTATTATTTTCTAGGAATAAGTATTTAAATCTTATTTAGATAATATTCCTTGTTAAATATGACCAAATCACCCACAAATAATTAAATAAATCATTATTTATTTGATTATCTTCCAACCACTTCCTTAAAAAGATAAATAAATCATTTATTTATTTATTTTTAACTAATCAAGGGATTTGACCCAAGTCAAAGGCCCTTTCCCTCCAACAAATATAATAAAATATTCCATAAAAGGTGGATCTAGATTTGGTTAACATTATTTTAATCATGCACCAAGATCTAGAATGACCCAATATTTTGTTATAAATAGGAGGGTTTTCCCCATCATTCTTCACCTTTTGTTGCCTATTAGATCACTTTGGATCTATACACTCGGTCACCATTTTCTGCCATTTGCTCCCATTGAGCTCTACTTTTTGCATTGGGTTTTCTACATCAACTAGAGAGAAGAAGCTTAGATCTGAAGTGCTGAGGACTACAAAGAACCCATCCCATTGAGGAGAGCTGGATACACCTTCTTGTTTTCCTCCCAGGTGCCCTGTAATATAAAAATTCTTTCAAAAAATTGTGTTCTTGTCTTGTCTGTTGGATGCATGGAGAAAACCCTTTATTTTACTGCTTAATGTCTTTCCATACATAGATCTGGTGTTTTGCAGCTATTTTCTTGTCTAACTAATCACAGATCTGAAGATATTGGCAGCCACTTTTGTTGTTAGGGCTATTAGTTATGCGTAGCTAAAGTGGTCCTTTTTCATACACTTCGACAAAGGATTCATACTAACAATTATCATTGATATGTTGGTTCTGACTATATTGTGACCCCTTAGATCCTTATATATACCAAGGAGGTCTTACCATTTGTATCATCTAAGAATTGTTCATATATGTAATGTAAAGGAGGTTTCCCCCTCAAAGAGGATAATTTTTAAGTCGTTGATCTCTCTTTTCTTCTATTTTGTGAGTTGGTTGCATAACATTTGGTATCAGAGCTTTGGATTCTAGGGTTTCACTTCTTCAAACAGGTCATCTTGGAAATTTTGTTATACAATTTTTTCTACGAGGTTTCAGAAGCTAAAATTTCAACCACGTAGAGAAGAAAAATTGATGACCTTCGTGTACGAATTTCAAACATTCAAGGAAGTTATGGTTTTTGCGGGCTCCCTAATTTAATCTTAAACATGTTACCTAGGGAAAATCGTCATAAATTTATCTATGAGTATCATATTTGAATTTTGTAAAATTTGAATGAAAGTGCATGGAATTTAGTTTTTTTTGTATCATTTTCAGAGTTGAAGGTCAAAACAGTGACATGTGGTACTCCATACGATTTCGCTCTACTAAATTATTCAATAATCAGGTCATCGTGGGAGATTGGGCATAACTCTTTCTTGAAGAATACAATCTTGGTTTGACTTGTGGGGTTTGATAGAAGACTCAGAGGGATGCCATAGGATGAAAGTTCAGACTTTGGATATCTGAAATTACCGACTATACAACAGTTTCAATTTCAAGCTCCTAAAAAGCAAGAAAATTTTTGGTGTGTTTTTTTAATTTTGCATAAATTTTGTTTGAAAAATCAGTTTGAAGTGATTCAAAGGGAATATTTAAGCATAGATATCAATATTTGGTTCTAAAATTCCTCAAAAAATAATAATTATACACCCATTAAGCCCTCAAAAATCTCTACTATCACACATGAAGAGGAAGAGTTTCAACATGATATATCAAAGTTATAGGACCAAGTGCAACAAATTTCGCTCTCACAAAGAGCAAACAAAGATGACATGGATGGCTTAAAAGGGGACATGGACGGTATAAAATGAAACATGGAGGTTTTTAAATTAGACATGGATGTGATGAATGTCAATTTGGAAGGGTTGACAAAGTTGTTGCATGAAAGGCTTCCCGGTGGTGATAAGGTAATCCATGAAAATCATGACGAGGAGAAAAGGAATACGACTATGATTTGAGGACTCTAATGTTGGGTTTAAGAAACACAAAATTCCAAAGATAGATATGAATAATTTCGATGGAAAGGATTCTGCAGAATATGATACTATAGATGGAGCAATACTTTGATCTATAAGATGTGAACCTCTCACAGAAGCTATGTATTGCATCTTTATATTTAGAACCCAACCAATTTGTATGGTATAGATGGATTTTTTCTCGTAAACCACTTGTAACCTGGTCAATTTTTATGGAGGAAATTATAGCACATTATGAAGATAAAAAGAGCAACACCTTCTTTATCAAATTGATAAATCTCAAACAAAAGGGTTCAATGATGGAGCATATTGAAGACTTCCAAAAATTGAATATTAGGTTAACCGATATTCCAAATGAGCATAGGATTAATGTATTCATAGGGATTTTAAAATATAACATCCAACATGAGGTTCACCTTTGAGAACCTGATTCACTGGGGAAGGAATTCAGGGTGGGAAGAAAAGTTGAAAGCAAAATTATGGCAACAAGGAAGTCTACCACTCACAACTATAAAGATGGAAGTGTTGTTGCTCCTAGTATTCCACACCACAAAAATTGGAAGAAAAAAGAGCAAAAGGGCTTTGCTACAGTTGTGATAGCAAATACACTAAAGGTCATAAGTGTGCTGAGAAGAAATTATTTTACATAGATTGTGAAGAGGAAGAAAAAAATGAACAAGAATCTTCAAAAGAGGAGGATATACACCACCAACCAACCCTAGAAGAGGAAGAAATGAGTCTGATCATATCGTGTAATGCATTGGCAGGAATTACCACTCCTCAAACTCTCAAGATAGAAAGACATATCAAGAAGAACAAGGTAATATTGTTGATTGATTCAGGTAGTATCCATAATTTTATTCATTGTAAGGTAGCCAAGGAATTGAATTGTTTCCTATACCCAGCACCAGAATGTCAAGTGATGGTTGCAAATGGAGGAACTATAAATTGCTCTAGAAAATGCCATAATATCAAGCTAACCATGGGGGAATATGTATTGAATAGTCCAATGTTTTCCATTCCTATGGGAGGTGCTGATGTTGTACTAGGAGTACAATGGTTACAATCTTTGGGGACGATAACTTTTAATTTTCAAGAACTTTTCTTGAATTTTTTTTCAGAAGGAAAGGAAGTCGAATTACGGGGTATTGCAGGGAAGCCAGGAAAGATAATAAGCTCTAATGTCATGACAAAGCTTCTAAAGAAAGAACAATGAGGTGTAATTGCACAATTATGCTCACTAGAAGTTCCAACATCAAAATCATCTATTTCTGCAGATCTCCAACAAGTCTTGGACAATCATTCCAAGGTGTTTGAAACTCCCAAAGGACTCCCACTTATTCGTGATCATGATCATTAGAGGAAATTTCAGCCTAAAACCGGCAAATTTTAGAAAAAATAAAATAATAGTTATGAATTTTGAAGGTGAAAGAAGAAAATTGGTGACCAGCTTTGGCCATCAATTATAGGTTTAATCAAAATTTAAGTGTAGACACTTTGTATGCAAAATTAAATTTTGCATCCAACGAGTATCTATTATGCATTATGGGGCCTTGTGGAAGAAGACCTGAGACAGCAATAAGGCAAACATTAAAAACTTGTTGAACACATTTGTTTAATGTATCTTCAATTTTATCAACGTGGGTCTTTGCAAAAGAGCAAAAGATGGGAAAATGTTGGATGAAAAATACAATTCTCGCATCCAACAAGTGTTTACACTTGAAATATGAGTAAACCTATAAGGAGATAAGCCAAAAATACAATTAAAAAAAAATAGTTTTTCTTCTTTTCCCTCCAAAATATTTACATGTATTTCTTTTTAAATTTAAAGGATTTTGATTGGTTTAGATATTATGACATGGAAATTACATGAAAATTTCATGGGCACTTTTAGGCTAAACTTTCCTCTAATGCGTGCTATTTATTTGATTCCAGGAATTGTTCCTCCAAACATCAGACCATACAAATATCCATATGCCCAAAAGAGTGAAATTGAACATATGGTTGTAGAAATGCTAGAGGCTGTTATAATTCAACCTGATAAAATTTATTTCTCTGCTCCGGTAGTATTGGTGCACAAGAAGGATATATCATAGCATACGTGTCTAGATTATATGGCATAAAACCCTCCTCACACATCTACCCAAGTAACCGGAAAACTAGGGTAAACATGTGACAAGAGGCTACTATGATATGATTCAACCCCCTAAGTGAATTTAAGGAAGTGGAACTGACAGAGCATAGCCAAACTTACCTTATACATATGAAAAATAACCCCCAGGAGTCGTCCAACCCATCCAAGTGACCAAACCCTGAGATAAACTAACATTTTGCGGCATTAAAGCCTTAGTCTCTCCCTTGGCATGGGAATGCATGTGACTGGGACCCTCTAGTTTCTCCCACAACAAGGAATTCCTGCGTCTGGGAATTTTCCATTTAGTTCCATGATAGCGACTCCAAATTCTGTGCCACTTCTCAAGGGCTAGGAACCAAACCACTATCTAGAACTCCATGAAACTTTCATAAATGAAAATTAACATCAAAAAAATGATACAAATGCAAAGACTTGAATAAGGACATGACTGGACCCCCGCAAGTAAACACGCTGTAGATGCTTGATCTTTCTCTTTCTTGCTTTATATTTTCTTCCTCTTTTCCTTCTTTTCCTTTCTTGATCCAATGTTGAAGTGCTCCAAGAACAATCTAAGTGTCCAACAAAGGAGAGAGAGAGAATAGGAGAGAGAGCTCCAAAACCGACCGATTAAGGTACCAATCGATCCTTAGAAGCCTTTATTAATGTGTTAGAAAAATTATATATTACGGAGCAATGCAACACATAAAATATGCGGAAAATACAAGCACACAAAACACATAAAACCAGAGAGACACAGATATACGTGGTTCACCTAGTTTGGGCTACGTCCACCCCGAACAGCCAGTCCTTCCTTTCTATTATCCAGCAAAAATGAAGAGACAAAACCTACAACAGATCCACTATAATATCCTTTGTTCTCTCTCACAGTCTCCCTCTCTGTTTCTTGCTCTGAGAATACACATATGATACACATCCGCAATACAATACCCTCATACAAAGTGAGGGGGTGCCCTCTAGGGAAAAAAAACCTAAACTAAACATAACTTCTACCGTTAGATCATTTGCCTAATGAACAACCCAGATTGACTAGAAATTACTATACTTTTACAAGGCAATTTTACATTTTTTTTTAGCTTCGGGGGCACCGCCCCCCTAGACCCCCCAAGCAGCGTTTAATTTAGGGTGGCATTGTCGCCCCATTAAGGTACAGGGGTCCAACGCTATGATACAAAATAAACAATATAATCAGGCTCCACACCCAACATAATGTGGCATCTATTTTCTTCATTTTCCATTATTTTTCCTTCATTTTCCTCCTTACATGAAACATGTGACCTTTCACCTTAATTTTCTCCTAATTTCCAATATTTTCATAAATAAATTGCCAAAAAATCCATTTTTCCTTTACAAAGCCTTTGCCATTTCCTTTGCCAATTTCCTTAGCCACAATAACCAAAATGAACACCCACACTAAGATTTTTTTCCCAACAATCATCTTAGAATAAGTGTCCCATAATCGTGGTTATTATTTTTCCTTTATTAACTTTTATTACATGGAATTTTCACCAGGGTTGTTACAGAACCCTCTCCTTGGGGGAACACCGTCTTCCGTGTTCAACAACACCTGTAACCAAAAAAACTGCTAAAGAAAAAAATACTGCCTATGGATCTTCATAACTTAACTCATTTCAATATTTACAATTATCAACTTGCTGAGAAGCAAACCATCATGACAACATAATAACATGAAAACCCTAATGACATGACATCCATACCACTTACTAGAGCTTTATAACAAATCTCGTGGTGGTATTTGCATTCATATACATATGTACACATACCAAAACATAACATCAAAACATATACCCAAAATATATACCAAAACATAGATCGAGTACATTCGTTCAACTAGTGAATAGAGAAGGATACATAGCCTACATTTGATACTCCATCTCCCATGTAGCTTCATTAGGCCCAAAGTTAATCTGCTACACTTTACCGTGATCGATTTCTCAGTTCCAAAGCATGAGCACCTTTCTCTGCAATATACATTGAAGTTCCAGTTGGAATTATGCATCTTGATCCACTTTAAATATAGACTAGTCAATCATATTATCAACATATTTAACATACTTCTTAAGAAACGAAACATGGAACACATCATGGAATTTCACTGTCAGAGGTAGTGCAAGTCGATAGGATACTAGCCAAATCCTTTCAAGAATCCTGAAAGTTCCACAAAACCGAGGTGCCAACTTGGCACACGATCCAATCTACAAGGATCTCTTCTTTGGCTTGATGCACAAGTACGCCTGTTCCCCAACCTGAAACTCCCTAAACAATTTGTTCTGATATGCATTTATTTTTTGCATGTACTGTTCTGCCTTTAGATTATTCTTTATTACATGCATTTCCTATTCCATTTATACTAACATGTTTGGTCTAGTCAATACCCTGTTCACTGGATCACTCCACCTGATGGGAGTATTACAACTCCACCCATACAATGCCTAAAACAAACTCATCCTCAGTGACTCCTGGTAACCATTTTTGTAATAAAAATTGACCAATGGAAGGTACTCCTCCCATATCCTCTCCTAATGCATCACATACACCCTCAACATGTCCTCCAATATCCTATTGAACCTTTATTTCTATTCATCTATCTGCGGATGATAAGATGTACTGAAGGAAAAATCTGTACCTAAACTTGCGAACAACTCCTTACAAAACTTAGAAGTGTTTTGACACACTTTTGTTCAAAACAACATGAAATATGACCACATTTCTGATGAACACATGTGCCACATCACTAGCGGAATACATAGTCTTCACCAGAATGAAGTATGATGCCTTAGTCAACCTATCCACCACAACCATGATGGAATCATGTTGTCTAGATGTCCTCAAAAAACCTGTGATGAAATCCATATAAATGGCCTCTCATTTTCACTCTGGAATTGCAATCGGTTGTAGTAGTCCACCTGGATGCTTACGCTCTTCCTTTATGTAATGACAGTCCAAACATATAGCAAAAAAATCTGCCACATCCTTCTTCATATTCGACTAATAATAAAACTTCTTCACTACTGTCAATGTGTTTTTGTAGCATGGGTGACCTGAATATGGTTTTGCATGAAAATCCCTCAAGATAATCTTCTTGCGCTCACTACTATTTGGCACATATATCCTATCCCTAAATCTAATCAAGCCATCTATTGAGAGATGATAGTCCAGCTCCTGTGAACCTATACCACTACCTGTACATGTACCACTACATGTACTTGTACTTGTACCACTACCTCTACCGGTACATGTACTATGTTGTAACCTGTGTATAAGCTCTCTATACTTGCCATCCTACTGACTTGCCTGTAAAATCTGATCCTGCAAGCTTGTCCCATAAGAACTCATAACTGCAAGGTGATTTACCTGTATCCACCTGCTACGAGAAACTGTAACCCTGTTCTCTTTACCCTTGATGTACCTGATCTCAAAGTCAAACTCATTAATCATGGCCAACCATCTAGCTCACTTGGAATTTAGATTCAGCTGGTCAAAAAAGTATCTTAACCCACTTTGGTCACTCATTAATACAAACTTCCTTCCCAGAAAATAGTGGCTCCACATCTTCAATGCATGAATGATCAATGCCAACTCAAGATCATGTGTCAGATATTTCTACTCATGCTCATTCAGTTTCCACGACTCATAACATACTACCTGTCCCTCCTACAAAAGGACTCCACCAAGCCCTCTCTTGCAAGAATATGTACACACTACAAACTCTTTGTTCGAATCTGCAATATTTAACATTGGATCATTTTTCAGCAAATTATTTAACAAATCAAAACTTGTTGCACATTCCTCTATCCATTCCAATTTGTTACCTTTCCTCGTCAATGACGTAATAGGATATGCAATCCGGGAGAAGTTCCTGATGAACCTCCTATAATAGCCTACTATCCCCATGAATGATATTACCTCACCCACATTTCTAGGAGCTTCCCACTCCATGATAGCTCTGATCTTCTTTGGATCTACTGTTATTCCTTCCTTGGAGACCACATGCCCCAAGTAATGTACCTTTGTATGAAATAAATTGCATTTACTGAGCTTATAATACAACCGATGGTAAATCAATAGTCTTAAAACTGTTGCTAAATGCTCAAAATTCTATTTCTCATTCTTAGAATATATCAAAATTTAATCAATGAATAAAATAACAAACTTGTCTAGATAAGGATGCAACACACTATTCATCAAGCACATAAAGGTATATGGAGAATTAGTAAAAAACCAAATGGAACTACAACAAACTCATAATGTGATCCAGGTGGATATTGGTGGCCACCCACCTATTCCATTTGGACCCCCACCATCGGTTCTTTCAGTTTTTTAGTTTCATCACAATTTACTATTTTTAGCAGTTTTTCGGGTCCTGAATTTCTAGAGCTGTTTTGAGGCCCGAAACGAAGTTTTTTGGGAAAACGAGGAGGAGAAACATGGGTAATACACTGAATTTTCTCACTCAATAGTTGTATTCCTCGGATATATCTTTCTAATGAGGTATTGAGTGCATCAAACAGAGATCATATGCCAAAGTTACGTCCCCAAGAAGTTGATGTACCAGTTTACCCAAACAGGATCCATAGTTTTGGTGCTTCATCTCCAGGGTTAGGTTTTTGGATTTTTAGGGTTTTACGTTGTTTCTAAACTATAAATAGGTCTTCGAGCTTCATTGTAACACAGTTCAGAGGCATATAGCTACCACATCTCTTCTCAGAGATAAGCCACCAACGCCCTAGCTAGTTTATTTCCATTGTGTCTATAAGCATATTTTGGTTATTTGATATTAATGAAATCAAGTTTTATTTCTGCTCCATTTATGGTTATATGCGTATTATTTTTCATTTGTGCATAAATCCGGATCAGTGGTGTTAGAGCGGTCTGCTCTTTCTCTGTTTTTCTTTGGATGTCCCCAATGAGGTCAGAGTATAAGGAGTTAGGGCTCGATTTGGTTGAAACCTTGCAAGATCATCCTTGCAAACCCCGATGACCTCCCATGGCGGAAGAAAAGAAAGATGAGGGAGAAGGAGATCCTATCAAATTATCTGGTGGAGGACCTTGAGAAACACTGAAACATGATGATGGATAACTTTTCCCAGATCCTTCAATGACTACCCACCGATGGTGCATCTACATCCAACAGTCACTCTAGATGCACCTCTCCTTTCAAGGTACATGTCAACTTAGAAATTCATGTATTTGAAGGCCAGATATATGTAGACGCCATAGATAGATGGTTGAATTTGTTGGAAGGGTATTTCTCGGTCCATGATTTCTCCGACCAAGAAAATATTACTTTTTCACTCCTCAAAGTTGCCCCCCATGTCAAATATTGGTGGGAAACCTACTGTGAACAGAAGGACGAGAGGGAACCCTCTCTGTTCTCGGCCACACCCAATTGGAATTAATTTTGAGATGACATCAAGGAACAATATCACCCTGTGGGGAGCTATGAGGAAAAGTACATCCAATTTGGACGACGATCACATAAATAAAGGGATAAATATGGTATTAAACTCACATTCTGTTTCCATACCATGCGACAAAGTTGGGTATTAATGATCTGAAATTGTGAGAACAAAGTATTTCTTATACAAAGATTGACAGTAGGGGGTTTTTACTGGTTATTTCACCTTTACTAGAAAGGATGAAACCAGAAGCTTCTGGCCCACAAACTGGCTCTGCCTAAAGAAATATAATGTAAACACTGAAATAGATCCGATCAATGAAAGTATTTGTTTATGTGAAAAGTATTCATTAATCAAAATTTTATGTGTGAATAAGCAAGTTCAAGTATTCTGCAAATGAAGTAATGTGGTTTGAAGTTGAACTAATTAGTTTTGTTCACTATATAACGCTGCTTGGGAAAAGTGTACTTATGAAAAGTTACTGTTTAATGTAGCAGAATCTGAAATATAACAGAAAAAATGCACAGCATAACAGTAAGCATTTGTTTAAGCAGTTCACCCCTCTCTTGGGCTACCTCTGCTGGGTCCAAAAGCCTCTAATTAGGCTTTTCCCTTTTTCATTAATGCTCAAAATATGAATTACACTGTGTAGAAAGCCTCAAAAGGTAAAATAAGCTGCAAATTCAGAAACAGAGGACTGAAATCAGTATAAATCGACTATTCATTCACCTCCAATGGATAAGTATAGTCCAACACAACTGATCTTTCATTAGGCCCTAGTGGCTCCACAACCAAAATCGCTGGTAAAATAACTGATAGAGCACCATGATGGCTCTGCAACCTATCCCAACAGCTCCATAATGCTTCAATACCCCCAAATAAAAAAAAAAATCGTCCAAAATGGACTTCCCTAGCCAAAGTTATGGCTAACTGAAGTTTGCCCAATGTCACCTAGAAAAACTCCACTAAATCTAGCTAACTGCGAGGTTTCGAATCAAGTGATGCTAGAAATTGGGAATCAGCCATATTACCCACAAATAGAAAGTGTCAAGAGCAAGGCCCTAACCATGGCTCTCTTGTAACCTATGAAAGGACTTTGAGTTAAAATCGAGTTTAATAAAGCTGAACCATATTAATATGGTTCCTGTACCTTTTCATTAAACCGTGTGACCAACACCCACTGCAAGGTCCGCCCAAACCTTTCGACCACGTGCTTTAAATCTACATAACATACGCTACACGACAACCTTTGAACCATGCTATGTTATAGTTTAAAACATTTCACATTTGAACTTTGAACTAATGTATCACTTGACCATTAACTTTTTAACTTTGCACGTTGGGTTTAAAATTTTCCATGAAACCTTTGATATGTGGGTTTTTAACCCTTTTTCATTTTTTGAAATTTATTAATATATGTGTTGTTCAATAATTTAATTTTAATAAGGTTTAATTTAATTTAATTTTTTTTAATTAATTAAAACATATAATTAATAATATAATATATGATTAATAAAAATCATATAAATATTAATAAATATATAATTTAATTAATTAATTAAACCTTAATAAAAAATAAAATTATCCCAACACAATATATTAAAAAAATTTCTTTCGAAATTGAAAGTTATTGGGCGAATTCAAAATGCAATATCTCCTACATACGGTAACGGATTTGAGTGTCGTTCATGTCTACATGATCGTTTTGGTGACCTCTTTCCTGTCGTTTTGGTTTTTAACAATTCTGAGCAACTTCATTTTTGAGCATTTTTCTACAAGAGATTTGATCTCCTGATCAATTAAAGATGTAGAGAAATTTGGTGTTCAAGTACCACAGCTATCTGCAAAGACACATTTAGGAGGAAATGGAGATCCTCAACATTACCTTGCTTGGCACAACATATCGCTATGCCGCCAAGATCGAGAAGAAATTTAAGCAAAAGAAGCGAGACTTTGGATCCGTGAATCCGAAGCCAGGGAAAGGTGCCCCCGAACCACAAAACAAGGGGAAAATCCAAATTGGGGCAACTCATAACACCATG
>JAXQQM020066437.1:0-66177 GCA_034641835.2 Pinus albicaulis
GTAAAAGTCACACAATTATTAATCATATAAATCTAATTATTCACACCCTGTTTTAACAAAGCTGAAGTCTATTTATGTTATAGTAGAAGCAATTCCTCTATTGTAGTTCTTTTAAGAATCCTAATGAAAGGAAATTACTCTGCAGGAAAGGAAACCAATCAACCATAACAGGGAACAGGACCCTATTCCTTCAAATAGGAACTTCAGCACCTGCTGCCTGACACTAATCACACTGTAGAAAAGATAAACTCAAGAGAACAAGACCCTATTCCCATGAACAGGAATCTTCAACACCTGTCCCCTGTTTCTAATCACACTGCAGGGAAAAGAAAGTCAATTAATGGGAACAGGACCCTATTCCTTTGTACAGGAATCTTCAGCACCTGCTTCCCAGCATCAATCATACATTCAAAGAGATAACATGAATAGATCTCTTAACTTCTTTAAGAATGAATGTACCAAACTCATGCAGCGTTAAAGGAAACATAATGCTTAATGAATCACAGAACTATGCAACTGATGTTTCAACAACAGAATTAAATTAATGGTGCAAATATCATAGAGAAACTTAACAAACTACAGGAACAGTCGGGTGAATCTTGTGAGGAAGGCGGGCCCTTTCCTTCTCACAAGATTCCCCAAGGAAAGAATTAAATTGAAGCGCTCAAAAGGAACCTTTATTCATCTGTCAAAAAGGAATGATACATTACAATGGAGTCTAGCTCCTTTTTGCTCAAAAACAATGTTCTCCTGTAGTTTCTAACTCCCCTTCTAATGATGATGTCTCCTCTTTTTAAAGAGGAGACATCTATTACAGTTACATCAAAGCAAATCTATCTTTATCCAAATCTGTTCTTCTTTCTTAAAACAGGGCTATTCTATTCTTCCATAGAAAGATATTGTTACAACAGATGCAGAAAAAGTACTGTCTTCAGGATAATCCGTGTAACCACTTCCTTGTTCATCTTCATCTTGTTGCCATTGTCCCAAAAATACTCTTCCAGAATCGCAAATTACGAGTAGTGACGGAATTTGCGTGCCCGTTGACTGTTTCAGCAACGGAGTCGACTGTTTCAGCAACGGCCGATTGTTTCAGCACAACACATAAATTATCTGCGATCTTTTAGACTTATGTTAGCAACAATCTACCTTCGATTAATGATGAAATATAAGAGTAATATGGAATTATATGTAAACATATTAAATATATAGTAAAGAGGAGGATTTCATATACCTTTGGATAAAGTGAATGAAAATGATGATGGAACCCTTTTTAAATATAGTTATAAAGGGTAAGGTGGTGTCAAAATGTATGGTAAAAATGGTACATTGTGAGGTCCTAACACCCAGGGCAAGGAAAACCAATCTGAAATCAAGTGCAAGAGAGTAGATTGCAGGGAAAGAAAATGTATCTACTTCACACAACGGATCCGTTTTCACTTAGACATGAATACATGTGCTTAAAGTTAAATCACACCTTAACAATATAAACACAAATTACAAGAAACAGAAAATGGGGTAAACGTGCAGGGTTGGCTGGGCCCTAGCCAACCAGCGCGTTTCCCTTTTAAGTTAAAACACTGCTCAGTAAACTAGTCAATTCGTCAGCTTAAAGACAGAAATTTTTTTTTTGAAACATGAGGCAGAGCTCCCTTTTTATTAATTCATTGAGGCGAATACATATGTTAATACAATGTCCAGCCCAGATTCGGGCGATAACAAAACAACCTGTTACCGCCTATCAATCTTCACTCTAAAAACTCTGCTAAAAAATTCCCCCCCTAGTCCTATTTACATTTTACATTATATAGGCCCTTGGCCAAAGGCCAAAATAGGTCCTTTAACTGATTACATAAAAAAATGAAGAATTTAGTTTCGGCTTTCAAAATAAGACAATTTTGCAAAACTGGCCGTAGCTAACCAGCTTTCGCCCTTCACGGATTGGTCTCGGCTGCCTTTGAATCACTCTTCTATCGTGGCTGAAGCGGCTCAAGACGAGGCGGTGATCAAGGAGATTTTGATATGCCACGAAGATCTGTTGTGTTGGCAATGGTGCAAGATCCAATCCTGCACTAAGATCAACAATCATGGTAAGCACTCTAACTATCAAATAACCATTGGAGATATCGATAAGTTACAAAAGTGATTTAAAAGTAAGAAATCATGTAATAAATATTTAATTAATTCTAAATTGAATTAAAACATGAAGAATAAATGTTTATATGAAATATGTCACCGTGCTTGGACTGGTGCAAGATGAGGGTGCATAAAGGAGGTGAAACAGAGGTAAATGGTTATGATTTAGGAAGGGGAAAATTGTAAAAAGAGAACAAATTAGGGGGCTAATAGTTTTTAATGGCCTTCAATTGTTCTTTATTTAAATTTCTTTTAGGAGGTCTTGCCCTCCTAATGATGATGGCACATTCTTGCCTAATTAGTTATTTTTCTTCATCCTCTAAGGTTTTAATTCCATCTTCGAGACTGTAGATGATATCTTCTTTTGGAATTCGACTAGGGGCTAAGGAAAAATTGAGCCCTTTTCTTAGAACCTCTGCCTCTTCGTTATTCAAATTATAAGAAGATACGTTAACGACATTTTTGTTATTTTTCACCGAGTCATAAATAATCATTTTATTATCATTAGGGATGCTTGAATCCTGAGTCAATTTCTACAGCCTTGGTGTGCTTCTGACTTGTTGTTCTGTCATTTTAGATGCTGCATTGATTATACATTATGTTGTTGAAGTTCTTGAAATCTGTGTTTTCATCCTAGTCTGTTCAACATCATTAAGCAGCAAAGAACTATGTCTTTCAATTCTTCGAGGTGTGTTATCATTACGGTTTTCATCGTTTATGAGAGTTGTGGCCCCTTGAAGCCCATTGCCAAGGTCTTTGTGTAATGTAGGAGGTCGATTGCTTCTGAGAGCTATCGCCTATGTTGCCATAAATTTGCTTAAGACTAACTCTGGTACCTTGGTTACAGTGTTCGTGTTAGAGACGGGTTCAGGAGTGTGTGAGAGGATAGGTATGGTGAGCATGATGGCGCTGTCTGAGTCCGCACCCAGCCTAGCTAGCGTATCACCTGTTATGATCTTCTCAAATTGCGGAGTAAATTCAGAGATGGACGTGGACGTTCGAGAAATAATACCAAATGCGTAAGCACCGCGGTGGGAGGTTACAGAGTGGGACTGAGAGGGTGAAATGATGCTTACCTTATGGTCAGCCTTATGAATACTGTGATGGGGTTCGAAGGGCTTCCAAGGCTTTCGTGCTGATGAATTCTCTATACAATTCAAGTTCCGCATTTTTTTATTGTAATTTATTTAGCTTTCTTTCTTATTTATTCCAAGCTGTGATGCCTTCTCTATTTTCCTTAATTGATTCAGATGCATCGATGATAGTCCAAAGGTCTCCCCGAATGGTTGCAACAAGTTTCAAATGATTCTTAAAGGCTAATGTTGCAAGTCGATCTAGAGTGTACCTGGTTCTTTGAATTTCATGGCGGATTAGGAATTTACTGATTCGGTCAAATGCTCTGCATGTGTGCTAGCTGTGTAACCTATGATTAACAAAAGCAAAGGATGGTGTAAGATCCAAATCATGACATTGCTTCAGGAAAAATAGATCAACCTCTCTTCTTCGAATTTTAACCCTATTTTTTTTGAGATTATGTATCTCAGTTGAGGTTTCCCTTCCGTACAGGGTACCAATAATAATTTGAAGATTTTTGTGGTGTGAGTTTTGAGTTGGGGAATTTAGAATCTCCACAGTATCGATTTTTAAGTCTATGTTTTGGGTCTAAAGCAAGATCCATCATTAGGACTAAACCTGTCAAGAAGAGAGGAGGATTGATGAAATAAATATAATATGGAGCAAAAATGAGGGATGAGGAGAAAGCAGGAGCCGACTAACAATTACCAATGAATCAAAAAGATTAATATAGTTTATATAATGTAAAATTATTTTATATTTAAATTATTATTAATTATGATTAATTAATTAATATTGAGGCCATTCATTGATTAATTGATTTATTTTAGGAAATGTTTTTAATAGAATATAATTATGGTTAATAAATTATAATGTTTTGAAAATTTATTATTCATATGTAATTTATGATAGATATTAAAATTAATGTGCTAAAAATATGATTAATAATATAGATCAATAATGGATACTATATTTCAAAAATTAATATTTAATAAATTATGATTAATATTAAAATATTACTATTATTACTAATATTATTAATGTTAATTGTAATATTAATTAGGAATAGTTAACTATTACTAATAATATTAGATAATTAATACTAATAATAAAGTCATATATTCTCATTCTTATTATCAAATTAGATAATTAGTAATATATTCTTATTCTAATTATTAAATTAGATAAATAGTGTAGGTTTAATATGCGTGTTAATTTTAGGAGATTTATTTTAGAATAATATTAAGGGGGGGCAGAGTAGGGGGTTTTTTTAAAGTGATGGTGTAGTAGGAAGCAAGGTGAGATGGAGGGGAAAGATGAGGTATCCAGAGGGGTTATTAATGCACAGAGAGGAGGAGGAGAAGGGGGAGGAAGAAGGCTCGATACAAAATTTTGGGGACATAAGAGGGGGAATCAAAAAGAGTAGTGGAGGGGCTCAGGGTTGACCTAGGGTAAGGGGAGGGGGTAGGGGTGGAGTGGAAGGGTGAGAAAAGAGATTTTAAGAGCAGGGAAATAAGGGGACCCAATTTTTTCTAACTTCCACATTACCACCCCTATTGAGGTTTCTCGGGTGTTTAATGATTTCCAGTGCTAGAGGCGCCAAAGTGCTAGCCATGAATTTGGCTAATTCAATTGTAGGAGCCTCGATAGTGTTTACAATAGGCCCGAGGGGGGAATCAACTATGTGAATTTTAGGAGCACCATAGATCTAAGGGGTGATTTCACAATTCAGTGATAGGTGCTTTTTTAGTTTTTCATCCAAGTTAGACTCTTGAATAGCTTCCTTGACAGTTTTTATAATCTTGGTAATAGGGTTTTCTTTGATTTTTTTTATAGCTACCACTGTTATAGAGGTGATCTCTCATTTTGTTAATGTATTATTCTTTTTCCATTACCATTTTCACCCCTCCCTTGTCTTCTTTAAGGATGAAAATGCTATCGTTTTGCCTGAGGTTTTTAATGGCCTTCAATTGTTCTTTATTTAAATTTCTTTTAGGAGGTCTTTCCCTCGTAAATATGATGGCACATTTTTGCCTAATTAGTTATTTTTCTTCATCCTCTAAGGTCATAATTCCATCTTCGAGACTGCAAATGATCTCTTCTTTTGGAATTCGACTAGGGGCTAGGGAAAAATTGAGCCCTTTGCTTAGAACCTCTGCCTCTTCGTTATTCAAATTATACGAAGATATGTTAATGACCTTTTTGTTATTTTTGAAAGATATTATGACTTACATTAATAATATTAAATATAATTAATTAAATAATTAGTGTTAGATAAAAGTAATATAAATTAATTATTATAATATAATAAATAAAAGTAATATAAAACTTACCATAATTATAAGTAATTAAATATAAATTAATTATAATATAGTTTTTCATGTGTTCACTTTGTTGGCATCTAATTTAAATAAAAATTATACTACCATTTGCACCGAGAGGTGCAAAGGAAGACCGAAGGAACAATAAGAGTGGAATGTGGAAAGCAATAATAAAGCGAAATATATGGAAAATGAAATCCAATCAATATTTTAGTTTCTTTATATCTTCTATATAGAACAACGGACTTGCTTATGGCTCATGTAGAAGCTAAAGTGGTGGACACAACTACGAAGAAAGCTATACCTCCCAACCACAAAGGGGAGCTCTGGTTGCGGGGACTTACAATCATGAAAGGTATTCCCAAGTCATCATCTCATTTTTCCCTTGGAGACTACTTTCACAACATTTAACAAATTTGCAGACCTAGTTGATTTGAGTCTATATTTCAATTTTTCGATTTTAAGAGATTTATTTGGACAGTGCCCTGATCACCTGCATCATTATGAGCAAAATATTAAGCAGTTATATCACAAATATGAGAAAAACGTTAAGTAACAAGTGAAACTTGCTATAGCGAGAATGTCGGCATGGTTTCTTATTAAACACTCTGTACCCCAATCCCAAAATCTGTATTTTTTGTAGCCACAACAGTCATCTCTCAAGCATGAATAGTATTATCCAAACAATGAATTTATGTTTCGAGAAAGTGATCCACGAAGGCATTCAGATAACTCCCAAATCATTTCTTTAATATAATGTCATAACAATCTCTCTTCCATAGATTGATTTTTCCCAAAAACAATATATGAAGGTTCCAGCTTCCCCATGTAGGTTATTTTGGTAATGATGAAGCAACTAAGTTAACTTTAGACTCAGAAGGATGGATGAAAAATGGGGATATATGTTACATCGATGAGAACGAATTCATTTTTTTGTGGACATAATAAAGGATTTGATCGAAGTACAAATCATTTCAGGTACAAAGAATTTCAGAAAATTTCGAGAGTTGGAACCAAACCCAAAATATTGATATTATGTTTTGTGAGGTTGCTCCTGCAGAATTAGAGGGGTTTCTCATGTCCAACCTGAAGATTATAGAAGTTTTTTCTATGCCGTAAGTTCCATTTACTATACTTGATCTCATATAACCCCGTTGGATTTACCATTTACTGAACTAAGAAATATTTTCTAAAGTTACAACTAGAATTCAAAATTTGGGATGGTCGCATAGGCAACCTTTGCAACAATAGATGTTGTTATTTCTGGTTTTCACATTAAGCCAAAATTCTTGTATACATGCTATGGATGAAACTCTCTTCCTTTTGGTTTTGTATGGTAGGTATCCTAATCATAGGTCATTTAGGTTTTCTCAATAAGTTGTTTCACTTGCTCTGGAATTCAAGGCTTCAAGGGGGAAGGATTACTGAAATAAGGAGTTGATAATTGTCCCTCTTATAATAAAAACAAAATACACTTTAAATAGGAAAATAATGTCCGCTATTTAAAAAAAAGTGAATATGTTATGCATGTAAAGTAAAAAAAATGAAGATGTCATTGCATCTTAAAATGTTTGAAGTGGGCTCAATATTTTACAGTTTGGTCCTCTATATACTCTATATAGCATTCAAAAATACAATTTAAACAATGAAAAATTACCCATTTTATTTTGCACTCTAAAGAATGTTACACGTGAAGAAATTTGATCTCTCTAGACTCATGTTATATTAGTGATTAAATAGATCTATAATGGTAGTATGACATAGATGTGTTGGAATAAAAAGTTTGAGTTGTGAACTCTCACCAATTTGAGATTTTGAGGAAGCTAAATCCACACACACACACACACACACACACACTCTCTCTCTCTCTCTCTCTCTCTCTCTCTCTCTCTCTCTCTCTCTCTCTATATCTATATATATATATATTATATATATTAAAAACTAATTTTTAAAACATTAATTAAAGATTTGAAAAACAAATTAATTTTTTAACCAAATTACAATTACAATGAAAATTTTCCCGGCCTATAATAATATTTAGACATCACCATTTCGTTTATATATATATATATATATATATATATATATATATATATATATATATATATATATAGATATATATAATTTAAAATAAATAAATAAATACATAAAATGAAATTATAGTTATGATAAAATTATTAAAACTTACACTTTATAAGAAAGTCCATACATCCTCTATTTCTGATTACAATTATATCATTTCCTTCTAACCATACTCTCAGCACAACTCCTTATTTATGCTTCAAGCTTTTGACCCACTGGTACACAGTACAGAAAGTCTGTAGAATGGTCATGACGAGAAGAAGAATTGCAACGAACAGAGCCACACCCCTTCCTGGCTTCAACAGATGCTCCCAATAGAATTCCCACACCACCTTGTTCACGATGCTCATGTAATATTTTCTGACAAGCACTTCCTTTAGTGCATTTTTGAGTTCCTGGGGAGGCTGTCAATGGCCCTTGATGGGATGACAAAGTCTCTCGTCGCTCATCATCACACTTCCCCGAAGAATGACTTGACATTCCCGTAGCAGTCGAACATCCTCCCCCGTGTCGATGATGCAATCTATGAACTCCAAGCACTTTATGTGGTCACCAGAGGTGAAGTCATTGAACTCCAAGGCAAGAATGTTCCTTAACAACACTTCAGTCTGCATTTCGGATACGGTGATCTGGGGAAGGTAGAGCGTGCCCGAGTATTTGTCGAATCAAATATGTTCAGACATCGTGGAGAAGGATTTGAATTTAATGCCACCCTTTTTCAACTCCCCTGCATTGTATGAGTTCAGAATATCATGTCGCCCTTTGTTGGATGGATGCATCACGCAGAAAATAGTGAAGACTGCTACAACAACTATTTGAAGAACCACTTGGAAAGAGTTCTTCATTCTTCGAAATACATTCACTCCTTCCCCATCGATTACATCCATATGCACTAACGGCCAAAGGAATGCTTGCAGGTAACCCAGAAAATGTGGCTGATTATAAGTATAATTATATGTTATCTCAAATTTATTGAAAGGAGACAATAGGCTATTGAAGTCATGAATGATCTACTTGCCTACAGCATTTAAAGCTTCTCCCAAGACAAGCAGTGGGATCTGTTTCTCCAGCTTCATAATGTCGCACTTAATTGAAACTTCAAGGCTACTTAAGCACCTCATGTCGTCTTCTAACAATTCAGACTCACTGGATAATAATCGTAACAGAAATGATGAATCTATCGCCATCATAAGGGCGAAGCTCTCAAGATACTCTCAATTCTTACTAATTGGCCATTCATAGAAAACCTCAATATGTTGCTGCATCTATTTCACCTTTTCAACTATTTCATTGAAACTTTTGCTACAATTTTGCCACAATGTGGCCACGGACTAGACTTTGTACACCTCCATGGTAGGCATCTTCAGCTCGCAAAACTCATAACTATCTCCAACAGAAGAAGAGGCCGCCACATTTTCCCCCAGTTTCCAGTGGTGGTAAGGCCCCATAGAGATGACGTGTGGTATGTATGCCTCTGGTTTCGCATCCAACAGAAGAGGAGCCACGTGTGGATTTATTATTAGCTAATATCTCTCTAACTTGTTCAACCCACTCTAGAAACACTATTAGTGCTATCTTTTCCCCCTGCATCACTCAAATGATCACTGAGCAAAGCAACACTTCTTGTTTTTTTATTGTTGTTGTACTATCATTCCGCCTGCAAGCATCTGCACATGTATAATAGGGATTTTTGAAAGTACGGAAAGAGAACAATTAGAGTGCATCGTTGTGCATCCCCTACAAAAAGTAAAGTAATTGAAATGGAACAATGGAAGATTAATCATCCCTTGCCTATAATTTATCGACTTTACAACCGATTCAACTAGCCATGTGCTATTAAACTGTCATATTCAACAATGATCAGTAGTTTCTAGTTTCTCAGGGGGAGTGTGTAGAGGGATGTCACCCAGAAAAACATAAGAGAAGAGGAGGCAGGAATTAGAACCACTAGAAGAATGATTGTATGTTAAGAGCAAGCTCACATGCTAGGAGCAATCAATGCGGTAGGAAGAACCAACTAACGAAAACAACTGTCAAAATCTAATTGAAAGAAGGAGACGACTAAATAGTATACCAATCCAAACTTAAAGCGCATTAGCTAGACACCTATTAGAGATTGTGTCGAAGACGACAAATCTCTACATTTTCCACTAATAAAATCTCATAATAAAATGTCTTCGACGTAATTAAAATAAAAATTGTATTCTTTTAATTTAATAATTTTATTGCAATTTGATGATACAAACAAGATACTTTGTTAAATTCTAGTATTTACTTATTCTTACATTTTCACTTCTTTCAAAGTTACAATAACCCAAGAATCATTTTAAAGTTACAACCCAAGAAGCCTATATGAAGTAAATAGACTTCTCTTTTTGCATAGAATGCTAAGATTATATATATATATATATATATATATATATATATATATATATATATATAAAATCTCTATTTGTTATTCTCACTACCATTTTATTAAATACATAAAAAGATAAATACATATATAGTCATGACAAGAACCCAACAACCCCATATGAAGTAAAATCCTTCTCTTCTCTTTCTTCATCATGATGCCAAGATTACATTACTATTACCAAAATAAGAAATCTTTGATTTCCATTCTCACCACCTCTTTATTAAATACATATACAATCATGAGAATAGTTATTTAATTTAACATTAATTTTGATTGTCATAGTTTCTTCCGGAATGCATATATAACTATGATCATAATTATTTATATTGAGACAAAAGCTTATGAAGAAAATTGTGTTAGAGAAAGATGAAACTTACATTTCATGTGAACACTTCACTAATCACCATGGAGTAAAAGCTACTTCAGCTATCATCAACCAGTATTTTCTGAAGCCTAATGATGAGTAAAGTGTTCATATATAATTAACACGGTTTTCTCCATAAACTTACATCTCACCATAAATTATAATTGTGAAAATATATATTAAAAACACTATTTAAAGAACTAACTCTATAAATTAATACTATTTAACGAATTAACTCTATAAATTAATAATAATTAATATTTTCATAATAATAATTTATCTCTTAAATTTTAATTTTATTATATTATTAATTACTTTCAAAATTATAAACTCCCTTTTGCATAATGTATTAATATTTTAGTGGCCTGTATGCTTCTCAAACTATAGAATTTCATTCTCATCGTGAATTTCCCCTCAAATTAATTATAATTTCGTAGGCTAAATAGTCATTTTCAAGATTGTTCTTATGTAGATAAAATAGCACACACACACACTCAATATATTCTATATTATTAATCAAGGAAATTACACACATATTTAAACAAGCAAAAGTCTCAAGATAGGAATTCTATCTTAGACGTACAGTAGTGTGGTTGAGAGATTCTCTCAACCACACATTAAACTAGGAGAAACTATATTCTAGCTAATTCCTATTATGTAGGAACAAACTCCTCAAATGGAGAATTACAACCATAGAGAAGTAGGAATTAATTTTTTCTAACTCCCCCCCTTAATGACTACTTGTCATGATAGTGATTCACAAAGTCTGGTTGTGGTCAAACATAACAAAGAATATGTCGACGTCCATATAAAAGAGCAACCATCCACCGGAATGCATGGGTACCAACTGCTGCAACCGCTAGTCCTGTAGGATGTCCTTCGCATACATGATTCTGTCGACCGTTATCACTGCATATATGTACCTGCAAATCCACCACCATCAGGCGAATTGCATGTGCAGAATCTCCAAAAACACAATCTGCCTCTCTTGGACAGATCCGCAACTTCTCCGATCTGCTTCTCCGCAAATCGTCAAACGAAGATGAGGCTTCCCGCGGATCTTCCAATCTGCCTCTCCCGGATAGATCCGCAACTTCTCCGATCTGCTTCTCCGCAAATCGTCAAACGAAGATGAGGCTTCCTGCGGACCCCCATGAAGTTGAGTTGGCATCTTCCTGAATAAAAAATTGTGCGCTTCCGCGCCATTCCCGTGATTTGGCGTGTTGGCACGAGTATGTACTGAACAGTTGCGCCAATTGCGATTCTCAGCTCAACTGTCAGCTAAGAAAGCACACCAACCCCCTTCTTCTCAGAGATTAATGAATCATCTGAGATTGAGCCAGGTTTTATTGCAGTCCACCTGCTCAAATTGAACACAAAGCTCTGCTGAGCACACAGCTCTCATGCACACGCGGCCACTCGTGTACATGCGGCCACAAAGGCACCTCAAGCCACAAAGGCAACTAGCCACAAAGGCTCTATAGATGGTTTCTGGATCACCACCAACCATCACTTTACAGTGACAAAAGATGGTTTCAGGCTGACCATAAACCATTACAAAGTGGTTTTAAGATCACCACGAACTTTCAAATGCCTTTACCAGGCTTACATTCCATACTTCAACATTTGGAGTTTCTGGGTACATACAATGACCATTACAACAACTGGACTTGCTTATAACATGCTAGGGAGTCTATTCCACAAACCACACTAACTCAAACAAACATCTATTTTGTTGTCCACCATAAACGTTGTCGCTGCTTCATTTACCTCATCTGTTCATTGTTCACATCTTGGGCATCCTTGTCTGTTCAAATAACTTCTTGGAAATCCACGTTTCACCTGTCATTCGTTAGAGTTGCAAATTCTAACAAAATAACTTTGCCTACATTGAGTTAGCTAGGCTCAATAAGGCTCAATAATATTAAAACATGATTCCAAGCAAACACAACATAAATTCTTCAAATCAAGTTTCTCTATCTCTGCCCATAGATGCTTATTTTTCAAGCATACCATTAACCAATCCAACGATACCTGTGAGGGGTCAACTGATAAAGAAACTGAAACATTGGCACTCACAGCCACACGAAGAGAACACAATTTTCCCTTCAAGAACATTAATCCAGGACTCCATGGTTCAATCTTCCGTTGCGTTTCAGTATCCACTCCCCTGGCAACACAATGCCACTTCCCCTACAGTATCAAGGCTAGTTACTGCATTCAAGCATGCTGCCTCATGCTTGCCACTTTCCATCACCATCTACTCCCCTGATTACCCACACAAGCGCGATCATCATGCAACTCCAACCACTACCCTTTGATGCCATTTTCATTTTCATGTCATCATCGTATCTGGTAGTAACTCATTCCTGCAAATAAATTTGTCTATTGTTGGAATGGGAAATTCCAAAAAAGACTAACACTCGCGACATTAGTTGCCCAAACTAAATGTCACAATAAGTAAATTAATTCTTTCAACCAGATGACCACTCTTAAAAAAATATTATGACATCATGCCAAATTTCGACAACAAAATTGAGCATCAGTGCTTGACAATGCTACTATCCCAACATACAAATATAGCATGCTTCAACACCTCAATTAAATACCTCTACCACTGAAACCAATCAATTCTGACCTGTGAGCTTGTATGAAGCATGGAAAGTCTGCCTTCGACAAACGTCTTCCAAATTTTCTCCTCAAGCAGAGTGGTGAGACTCTCCACAAGAGTTATATAAAACCACCACCCAACAATAACCGAACGAGTATGAAGATGGAGAATGTGTGAAAACACATAACCGATCCGTCTTTGAAGTTCCTAAATCACATGTGCCATTAGCTTGTCATAATGTTGAGCATCGAGAGCATCAACAAACATTCTTGAAAACACTACAAACTCCTACAAACTCCAAAAGAGAAGGTGTTGACATGACCCAATTGTTGAGGAATGACCAAGGAACAAAGAAGATTCACTAGAGCAAAGAACTGGTCGTAACCCCGAGCCCGATGAAACATTAACTTTGAAAACCGTTCCTGCAATTGTTCCTGCGAGCAACCGATAACCAAACACTGCTGTTTTGACATCGAGCGCCATATTCTCTGGCTTTACCGAAGAGTTTCCCAGACCTTTCCCTCAGAGCAGGAGCAGGTAGTGGTGACCGATCACGCCAATCACGAATATCAGGCTCTGCATATCGAATATGAGATTGCGCCTGTATATTGATATCACCACGACCCCAACTTGATTCATCAGTGACAAGCTCCGATTCTATCTCCTGCCTAGCCTTCTGAATCTCATCAGGTATGTTCACGGATGCCTCTTGAAGTTGCAGCAACTGCTCACGTGTATATTGAATGCGTTCATGACTCTCAAACCTTGAATCCACCCCAGCATTTATTGTATCACAAAATGACCAAAAGTCATTATAATGTTGATCTCGCTTTGCTGCAGTGCCGCTTCTAGTATCTTTATTCATTCTAGCCCAAAAGTAGGACGCATCTCCATTTTCCCTGCTTTAACTTCTCTGCCAAAGCTTTAGCAAGTGCGACTTGGCCATTTTCATCAGGCACATTGACAACAGCCCATCCTATCCACCGGATCTTGATCTGCTTTATGCCCAAGAAGGCGCTGACGAGGCCTCCCGCATTGAGCTCGAGGAACCATAGAAAAAGAGCCGTGAAGATTGGGAAATGATAAATCTCGATCTCATCAACGCAATGTTTTGCCCCTCTCCATCCGAACGCAGGTTCTCTCCGCGGCGCTTTAGCACCTCTTCTCCAAACGCTTACGCGCCTATCTCTCTGGACGCTGCCGCTCACGGTGCCCTTCAGTTACGCCGACGTTCCTCAATCTTTCAGATGCGTTGCTTCAATGGTGAAGTCAATTCCATAGCGGTTGCAGAAGACGACCTTCTGTACACGGGCTCCAACAGCAAAACCATAAGGGTATGGAGACACCCCGATTTCCCACAACATACTTATCTCAACTCAGGGTCGGGCAATGTCAAGGGTCACAACCTTCTAGAGCTTTTACCAACAGCGCTCCATGCTCATTCCTACGCGGCACTAGAACTGCTCTGATGGACAAACCAAAAAAAACTAAACAAACAGAGAATTAAAATAATGCAAATACAGAGATTTATATTCCTATGCCCAGGAAGGGCCAGAGGCCCTTATGGGCTCTGAAGCTCTGATACCAAGATAAAATAGCACACAACAAACTCTAATCAAATTCTATATTATTAATCAAGGAAATTACACACACATTTATACAAGCAAAAGTCTCAAGATAAGAATTCTATCTTAGACGTACAGTAGTGTGGTTGAGAGATTCTCTCAACCACACACTAAACTAGGAGAAACTATATTCTAGCTAATTCTATTATGGTGAACAAACTCCTCAAATAGAAAATTACAACCATAGACAAGTAGGAATTAATTATTTCTAACTTAGATTGTAGTCGTGAACCAACGCAGAAAATTAAATTTTGAGTGGGCTTGGACTTTATAGAATGTTATATTTCAATTATATTGTTTTTGTTGTCTTCTCTCTAACGACAAGCCTCGTGTCTTTGTCTCACGTTACCGTGGCGTAATGGTACGGGTTGGCCCGGGGTCTTTTATGCGGAGGGTAGACGGTAGCCACCTCGGAGGCATTCAAATAATATTTCGTCAGGTGTTAGTAATTTTTTCAAAATTGTAATTAGGATTTACAATTTTTTAAGTGGAAATTATGGATTTTTGTAGAGGTGGGGTAATTCTTTAATATTGCGTTAGGGGAATGGTATTCGAGTTTAGGCTTTGACAAGAAGTTTACCATTACACAAACACTCGTATTCTCAAGTGTTAATAAACTTTCCAACCAATAACTAGAATCCCAAAAATAAAAATTATAAATTCCATAGAAGTACTGTGATTCCGAAAAAGAAATTGCAGTTAAGTGTGGATTCAAACCGGCAAAATCTGCAGGTTACCTGGACATTTGATCGCCAGTTTCGTGAGTTTCCTTGGCACTTCCTTGATCCTTCGACTCGTCTCCCGCTCTCCTCCCTCAAATTAACCGACGCGGAAGATTGAACCCCCCCTCCTCCGAAAGGAACCCCAGCCCACCACTTCTCAACCAACTGATTCAGCTCGAATAGCTAACCAGGGAATCGATCTTTGTTTCTTCTTCAATGGCGGCGAGAATGCGGAGAGCGTGGAGATATGATGTATTTTTGTGCTTCAGAGGCTCAGATGTGAGGAAAGGCTTCGTAGATCATCTCTACAGAGCCCTCACAGCGAGCAACGAAATCCATGTTTTCTACGATGCACATAAAGGAGGTAGTTGCTTGTTTAGTTGCGATGCACAGGGAATTGTTTAGTTGCTTGTTATTTTCAAAATTGGAAAACCCTCTGTTCGATTGCTGTTTATGAAATGGAAAGGAGGTATGTTAAGGGCTTGACACTTGATGATAGACATGGTGGGTCGATCAAATTAGTATTTTTCTCTCTGTATTTGGTTGTTTGATCCATCCATGTTGTTTTCCAAACTGTACGCAGATATGAAGCGGCGTTAGTGAAGCGTGTGGTTGAGGACGTGGTGAACATTGCAAAAGAAGGTGGCGGAATGATTAATAACCAGCAATTGTGCTCGAAGGTGCACAAAAAGGAGGTTGTAAAGTGGAGAGAGAGAAAATAATTTGAGAAACTAATGGTATACGTGTTGAACTTCTCTAAATACTTGGCTTTTATTAATTGGTGGTACCTATGGTCCTGCTAAAGCCTAGGTTCCGACAGGACAAAAGGAATCCTGTTAACTTTCCCATTAATCACATGACCTATGCTTATCAAAAGCAATTTTCCCTTTTTGGCCAGAAGCATTATTCATTTCATTTATTTTTCAATCCTGTTTTTAGTCGCAATTTTCCATTTTTGGCCAGAAATACTTTGATTTAGGTTTCAACGGTGTTTTTGTTATTTCCTTTTCTCTATGCCAATCTTGGAATCCAAAAAGGATCCCCGGGCAGAAAAAGAAAAGATCTCTTCAAATGAGAAGAGAATAATTTGACTAAGGATGCTCCCTGTTGGCGAAAACGTGGGTTTAATCAAGTTTTTTCTGTGTGCTTTTTAATGTTGAATTTCTGCAAAACATTAATCTAGGGAGTTGTCTAATGAGACTGAGGAATTGTCTGGACAATCAAAATTGGCTGGAATCTGAGCCAAAAAAATTTAAGAAATCTTAGAGTAACAATGTTTGAATCATGATTTTGATGGTGGAAATGAATTCAGCACCATCAAAAACTTCCAGGATGCCCAAAATATTAAAATTTTATAGTTATAACATGGATTTACAAAAATCTCTGCCAAATTTTCTTAAAATCTTACTTAAATTTCCATAATTTTCAAGGCTAAAAAGAAATATAGTTAAACCACTGCTTAATCTAGATTGTACTTGTTTTTGTTCACTATGTTTGAATTACATCATCAAGCAAATGCTTCCACTTTGAAAGTGCTTCTAATTTGATTTTTTTAAAGTTCCTAGAACGGCAAAGGAGTTTACAAAGGCATACAAACAATTTTCCCACTCATTAGAATTAGCTAATGAGTTAGTGACAATTGGTATAGATAGGAATGATCGAGATCAGATTCATGGTTATAGAATGTATTTCATGGGTGTGGCTCTAATAAAAAGTAATTAACATGCATATGCTCTTATAAATATCTTACAATTTAATAGGTAATTGTATTTATGTGATGGTAAAAATGGTGAAAATTATGTAAATGATATTTATATGAAAGGTCTTGCTAGGCTACCCACGATCAAACTTCATATGATGGCTTTGTACTAGGGGGAGGAGGCATGCTAAAACAATGTCCCTGGGTGATTTTGAAGGATTCGATGCCCACAGGTGACTTTGACCGATTCGATGCCCCGAATGACTTTGACGTTTCGATGCCCCTAAGTCGCGGTTTCTCAACCCTGAAAAATCACATAAACTTAACCAAAAAAACAAACAAGAATACATTCTAAACATACTTAACCATAAATATTTACAAATATTTATGAATGAAAATATGAAGTGTGTTCATACATTAATGTGTTGTTATTTTATAATCATTTAGATAAATGAAGACAATGTTACAACACATATAATAAAGCTAATAGATATTTTATGAGCATAACAAAACTCTCTACATTTTTTTTTTTTTCTCCAAGATAAATTAATGAGAAATAAGTGGAAATAAAAATACCTTTTAAAAGATGGTTTATTAAATATTATCAATAATAATTATAACATATTTTCACCTTAAAAATGAATAATAAATATTAGGACTATAATATGTGGTAAGGCATTCTTATTTGAAAACAACTCCCCTAGTTGCCATTGTGTCCATGTCTGAGCCATTGGATCAAATTGTAGACGTTTGGAATGTTTTAGGCCATTAGATCCTGATATATATATATATATATATATATATATATATATATATAATGTTAGTTTTTTTTTTTTTTTAATAAGTTAGATTGAATTAGAGTTAGTGACTTTTTAAGTTAAAATGTTGTTATTAAAATTTGTTGTATTTTTATATGTAAATGTAAATAGTTTTATATGTTTTTATACTGTTTTTTAATAAGTTAAATTGAATTTAGGTAATAAAATAAAATAACAATAAAATATAAAAACAACCCATGGTATTGACCCATGGTATTCATGTGGGATATAGTTTATTTAAAGGGGAAATTAAGATGGCCTAGATCAATCTTAACTATGGATCTCCCAAGAGCCAAGAGGGATCAAATGTCTTTATATGCAAACCTCTTTTAGAGTGAAAATATCTACACTAACTATTTAATAAAATTATTTTAACTGTTTATAACCATTATTCTTTTAAAATTTTACTTAATAAAATGTATCTATATTTTCATACATCTAAATACACATATTGTTTCTTGTTCTATATTATTTTTGTTACAACTATTTTATTATTCCAAAAATACATGGTTTTTTTTGTTATATATTATTTATATACAACTGTTTTATTATTCATGGGTAGTATTTCTTAATATATAAAAATTAAATTAATAATGATGAATGTTCATAATTCTCATTTCTTAGTAAACACTAAATTTACCTTTAATTACTTAATTGTAATATTTTGTAACTACATAACAGTTTGTAACTAAATACATACTCTTTCAATTTTTTTTGTTAATAAATATCGAATTTCTTCTGTTTAAAAAAAACTATATATATATATCTTTAATTACCTAATTGTGGCTAAAAAAACTTACATGTTTTTTACTTTATAATCATAAACTAATTTCACATTATATGATGCCAAACTTACTCAAATTTTTACTACATAATTTTAGCCTTTATCAATTTTATTATTTTTCAATTCAAAACAAAACTTACAAAAGAAAAAACCCACTCAGTCCTTATTGTAGATTATAGTTTCACAAAATTGACACTATGTGATTAACAACATAGTAAGTTCAGACAACCCTAAAAGGCTTTTTATACATTTTTTATCATAACATTTCCCTCCATCCAATATATATTGTAGAGTGTTCTTAAGAGGGAGTGTATTCTAGTTTAGAAAATGGCTACTGATTTTACAAGTTATTAGTTTGTAACCTGATCCACAATCAAAGAAAATGGCTAGGGAAGTTCTCAGTTGAAATGGATCATATTAGATGCACGGTGGTTAGAGACACTAAAAAATTTAAAATAGATATCTGTTATGACATCCATATTATCTACAAACCATCCAAATTTCCCACATTATATGATGTCAAACTTACTCAACTTTTTATTCTAAAATTTTACACAAAGTTTTTCACTACATAATTTTATCTTTTATAATTTATTTTATTTTTCAATTCCAAACAAAACTTACAAAATAAAAAACCCACTCAGTTCTTACTATAGATTATAGCTTTACAAAATTGACACTATGTGATTAACAATAGAGTAAGTTGAGACAACCCTAAAGGGTTTTTTATACATGTTTTATCATAACATTTCCCTCCATCCAATATATATTGTAGAGTCTTTTGAAGAAAGAGTGTATTATAGTTGATAACCTAATCCACAATCAAAGAAAATGGCTAGGGATTTCACAAGTTCTTAGTTTGTAACCTGATCCACTATCAAAGAAAATGGCTAGTGATGTCACAAGTTATCATTCACACAGTAATTTATTGAAGTTCTTAGCTGAAATGGATCCTATTAAATGCATGGTGGCCAGAGACACTAAAAAATTCAAAATATATATTGAAGTTCTCAGTTGAAATGGATCATATTAGATGCATGGTGGCCAGAGACACAAAAAAATTTAAAACAAATATCTGTTATGACAACCATATTGTCTACAAACCATCTAAATTTCGCATATTATACAACAATTTCTAAAAATAACCGCTCAATTTACTCTCCAATTTTGGAAACCCCCACCCATGTTGAGGAGATCACAGTGTAAAATCAAATGTTCCTATGGTCTTTTTAAGGGGTCATAAACAAAACAGATAATGAGAAAGTCAATATTGTGGTATAATAAATGATTTTTAAATCATTGTGAAAAAAAAAACATCACATTAGCTCACAAAATAAATCTAATGCTATAAGGATCTAGAGAGGTATTCATGGCCAACTCGGAAAACCAGGCATGAAGATGTTCCTAATTTTCAATGAAGTAGTCTTCAAAAGTTCCTAGCTCTATTTTAATTAAATAAATGTATTGAAAACCAATTGATAGTATTTACTTCAGTTGTTTGATTTGGATGTCTTGCAAGCTAATATTTATTGCTATACAAGTTGTGCATCAAATTATTATGTAACGATTATGCCAAGAAGTTTTTAAATTATTTCTCTTTATCTATATATTATTAGTTTAGTATGTTTTCAATCAAGAAGAGGCTTCAGGGTTTAAGAACTATATCTTAGATCTGAGCACCTGATTCTATTAAAATTTAAGAAACAGATTCATTTTTTACAACTTGTATGTTTAAATATGTGATTTTGGAAGTGATGATGGCTTCTTTAGAAACTTGATTATTATTGTGGAATAAATTTGATTATATCATTGAGTTTGAGTAGTTCATGTAGCATTTGCATTGCTTATAGCATATTTTCATATGATTTATATAAGCTATTGTATATACAGTTCTAACACATTTCCCCGAGACGTTACCTATATGGTGAGTAGTTCATGTAGAAATTGCATTACCTATAATAGATTTTTATATCCTCTGTATAAACTATTGTATCTACAATTCTAACACGTTTCCCCCAGGTGTCACCTATATGGTGACTGAGTGATGATGGCTTCTTTAGGCACTTGATTAGTATTGTGGAAGAACTTGGAGTATATCATTAAGGATTGTGAGTAATTCATGTAGCAGTTGCATTGCTTATGAAATATTTTTATATCATTTGGATTAGTTGTTGTATATACAGTTATACTATGATATGGATACACATTCCCCCCAAGCGTTACCATATTGTGATTTTTGTCCAATTGTTGATATTTAGAGAAATATAATTAAGTGATTAATGGTTTCGGAACATCAAAGTTACTATTATGACCTTTTATCTTAGGATGACTCCTTAGCGTTGAGATTCGATTTGCATGATGAAGATGCATAGAACGCTTCACACGAAAATCCTTTTTCCTATTGATAGTATGTGGTAGTTGTATGAATGGACTGATTATATTGTCATCACTATCATAAGATTCAACACGGTTATTTTTTTTTTTGATAAGTATATATACAAGTTATACATATTATGTAGTAATAAATATTCTTCAATAATAACAGTCACTGAAAGGGAAAATGATCTCAATACACCCCTCTAGATATACAATGTCTCATGATATTCTTCTCATTTGGTGACACATGGAAATTCCAATACCAAAACTCTTTCACAATGTCACTCACATTATATGAAAGTATATCTTAATAAGGTTTCCTACATATATTAGCCCAACATGCAATTTCATCATTCTCATGTTATTGAATCCTAATTTTTTAATGCATCCATAAACTTTTGCTTAATGTTTTGTACATTATTGTTTTCATTGACATCAATCGATTTGATGTAGTTCTTTTTCCAACAACACCTGTCAATAATTCCCTACTAGCACTATGCCGTATTGAGATTGATATTTTGCATTTTTTCCAGGGGTTGATGTCATATTTCTTGATACTAACTCATTTACCTTCACCTCTTTGTAATTTCTAATGCCCAATAATTAAACTATATTTCTTAGATATTTGTGCTTTCAAAATATATTTAAGAGTTATCATTATATATAATTATAAAACAATATTTTTAAAAATTGATGTAGAAATTCTATTGTGAAAGTGGTCTTTTTTAATGATATAACTAGAAAATCTATTATCCCTTTTTATTTTTTTTAATGATTCAATTAATATTAACATTTGTATGTTATCATGAGGAGATTTTTTATTTTTCATGTCAATTACCTTCTATAACTCTAGGAGGTTCTTAATACTGCCTTTTTTTTAATAAATGAAACTCAATTATATATTTAAAAAGATGATTAGGTAAGAGAATTCTAGGATTATAATTTTTTTTTGTGCAAGTTGACAATGTGAATGCTTATTCACCTAAATTTGGCCGCCATGTTCAATACCTAACCATGGGGTTTGAAGATAATAGGTAATGGAAATTGAATTACATATAAATCAAATAATTTACACCTCAAAAAATCAGTTCTATATATTATAGTAGTTATCGCTTGAGTAATCTTCCAGTTTCCCATTAAATTCTTTATTAATAAAGTTGTTTTATTTAGTAGGGAGTACAATAATTTTGTAATCAAATAATAGGATAAAACATATTCACAATATAATTTATTTGAATGAATATATGTGTGTAAAATATTTTAATAAGAAACTAGATTTGTAATTATAAAATAAAAAACTATAACTTAAATTTATGAAATTACTTTGTATTTTTTTTCTTATGTATATAGAGAAAGACTAAACCAAGTTTGGAGTTAAGAAAATAAACCATAGCATGAATAACAATATCTCCTTCCAAAAATGTCTCCATATTAAAATGACATTCATTTTCTTGTATACCAAGACTATTGTTCTTCATATGCAATTTCTCACAAGCATGCAATTGGTGCTCAGATATGTAGATGAACTGGGAGTAAACTCTATTTTTGTTAATAAAATTCTCTTTATTTACATCTATGCTAGATATATTTTACTCATTTCATGCTTGTTTCGGAGGATTATTAATCACCAAAGGATTTTTACCCCAATTTCCTATTTCAATATCTATAACAATTTTTTTATATATGTGAACAAATTATGTTTGTTTACATATATGTTTTCACCCACAATTGCCTATTTCAATATCTATAACAAAATTTTCTAGTTGATAACTCTTATAATCAATATCTTTGAAACCTCCACAACCTACTTCCATACTTCCATGGAAGAAAATTTTTCCTTTCATTCTTTCATGATGGCTCCTTCTCTGCAGCAACTTATTTCATTATGTTGGTTTACATATATTTTTTCACCCACAATTTCCTATTTCAATATCTATAACAATATTTTCTAGTTTATAACTCTTATAATCAATATCTTTGAAACCTCGACGACCTGCAGCTTCCATGTAAGAAAAATTTGACTTTCATTCCTTGCAAAATTTGACTTTCATTCCTTCATGATGGCTCCTTCTCTGAAACAACTTATTTCTTCTACGCTACTCTTTTCCTTCACGATGACTCGTTCTCTGCAACAACTTATTTTTTCTTCTAGGCTACTTCCTTCTTGATGACTTCTGCCTTCCTGCAACAACTTATTTTCTTTCTAGGCTACTCTTTTCCTATGCTATTGCCTTATGGCAATTCTTTTGCAACATATGGTGCAATTGCTAGTTTAGAGTATCAATAGGTATTCTCTACCCGTAATTGACTTGGTGTAAATGTAACGTGGCAAGAAAATATAATTTAAAGTGTTTAAAGATGAATCTAGATATGGTGGTCTAGCGTATACAAATATGACTTTACCATTACTAACATTTTGAAAAAAAAAACAATCGAGAGAGTTTAAATATGAATAGGTTTCCATCAAGTTGTTGTTCCAAGTAAGCAGTTACATTGACCCTTTGGTTGTATTTAGTTGAAATCCTTTTCAGTCAAGGAGGACAACAATTTTGTAATGAGGAACATAATAAATGAGATAATTGAACGAAAAATATTAAAATTGGTTTTTAAAAATAATTCAAACTAGTTATGATATAGAAGAAAAAAAATACGAACATAAATTAAAGACATTTTTGGAAATTTAAGGTATAGGAACCATAGAGATATGAGAGTATTAATACAAATAAACGTGGAGCAACTACTATATAGGAACAAATGATTCAATAAGAAAAGTTGAGGCAGCCTTAAATGCCATAGGCCCATTGCTTGGGGCAGCAGGGCCGCCGCACGATGACCGAGTAGCTTTAATCCGACGGTGGGCATTTCGCCCGACCACATTAATGGGCCTATGGCACGGGAATAAGGCTCGCCCAAAGTTGATATGAAATGAAAAAATGTGAAAACCTATAATTTAGATAGGAAGTCCAAATAAACTAAGTATAAATATAGGCACTACTTGTTTTGAATAATGATACCTTTTAACGATATCCATGATGTCATATCAAGAGATAAGGGAAAGTGTATGAAGTTTGTGAGCATGTGGGAAAAGTTGTGTTGTATATTCCCAAATATTAATGAATACGAGCTCATATAAATTTGCAATTGAAAATTTGGCTTACTAATAATATAAAATGTATGATGGAATTATGGACGAGTGCATTTGATAAGCTAGGAAGTAGTTAGTGGGAAATGTGGGTAAAGAGTGGCTATGGAAAAAAATGCCAATGGACTTAGATGAAATAGAAAAGATGGAAAAATTTTGAAATAAAGAAAGGCTTTTTCTAGCTTCCATGGTAAGATATAAGAATATTATTTATTTATTTATTTTACTACATTTCAAATGTAAATACTAAGGATATGTGAAGATCTTTTAAATATGGAAATCTAGTTAATGTAATAAAAATTGAACTTTATCATTCAATAGCTCAAAGTCTGATGAGCAAGAATAATTTGTAGAGAATAGTGTAGTTATGATTGTTAGGTACAAAAAGAAAGCTTACTTTATGAATTAAGGTTACATGTTCAAAGTTAAATATTTAAATTGTAAAGAGTTATAAACTTATTTTATTCATCTTTATTTAAATTTTGATTATCGTGAAAACTAAAAAACATTAATGAACCTAGCTGAACTTGGTAATCTCAAGAGTATATCACCCATTATATAAAGAACACCACACATGGTATCAGGTTTCTAAAATATAATGGTTAGGTGTGGGTTTTTTATTTATTTATTATTACAAACTAAGTTAAATGAAAAATTCATATTGTTCCCATCAACATAATTGTTAAAAGTTAGGGGATTTGAGGTGATGACCTTTCACATGCTTTTTAATTATGTTTCAAATTGGTTAGAGAGAGCCAAAATATAATTAATTTAATTGTCAACCTAGGGTTGTAAGGGACTTGCAAATTGTCATGCATCATATATGTCAGTACAATTGTGTATGTGTCTGAAGTTGTAGTAAATAAATGATTGTCATAGTTTAATATATAAAGATGTGTTTACAAATCATAAAGTAATATAAACCACACCTTTAATATAACTCATACTTGTAGGAATGTAAAGGAACAATGTCTAATCTATGTTGTAGAAAAGTAAATCACAAAAACATATAAAGGTGAGCTTCTCAATTATTAAAGTGATCTTGGTTTCTATCACTAAAATTTAGTTGCACATGTAATGAAATACATTCAATCATAGATGATTAATTCACACTTTCTTGTAAATAAAAAGGCATAAACCAAATGCTTGATAAAATTACCAATCCAAATTGTTTAGGAAAAAAATTTACTATGATTATGGAAATAGAGTAATTTTTAATACTACAACATAATTGCACTAATAGAGAACACAACAAGAACCTTAACTCAACAAATATTGTAAATATTTCACGAAATTAATTAGTGAGTAAACGAAGATAATAATATTTGATTAAGTAGGAGAGGTGGGGGGTGGGGGGAGGGGCTGCTTCCTTAGACGAGGTACTAGTTAGAAAACCAAAAAAGTTTGGATGCTCAACAAACCATTACACAAACTAGAGTAGAAAGGAAATTATGTTGCAAGAAATATGGAAAGTATAATGACTTGTTGTTCTCTTAGTTTCTCCTTTGTTATCATTGTTATCGAGCTCAAGGAGAGCAAAGGATTTAATACAAGATGTATTCTATTTAAATAGTTCAAACATGTAGATTGAAAGCCAGGAGAGCTAAAATGTTGATCCTTTTCACATGTTTATTTCAAAAAGTGGAAAAAAGGGAGCATTGCTTGACTCAATTTAGTTGTGATAGGTGGTGGATGAGTCATCCTCTTTTCTTGGCCATCCACTTTCCCCTTTAATTTTTTAGCATTAGAAACCTTTTTTTAACTGCCTTATTTGTCCACAAATAAAAACTACATGGTTGACTATCGTGCTAGCACAATAGGTGTAGAGTTGTATAACTATCTCCAGAGTTACAAATAAAATGAAAATGGGGAGTTCCAACAACACATCATTGACAGGGGCAGTACAAGTTGCAATAGTGATATCAAGGGAAACATGAGTTGTAGCAACAAAAATCATGACACCGGAGTCATAACAACAATGATAGTGATTCATAGTTGTAGATTTTTGCATTTGCATCCTAGAGTTGTAGCAGAAGCTAAGAGTCACAACAACTATTGTTACATCTCAGAGTTGTAGTAACTATACTTTACTCGAGAAGAAATACTTGCAACACTTATAAGGAGTTGCAACCATTGTTGAATTGTATGCGCTGAGTAGTGCTTGTGCATTCTTGTGTCTTGTATTCCATTGTTAGTACATAAGGACAATAATTTCCCAAAGAATGCATAATAGTATGCATTAAAATGGCAAATACAAGGATATTCACACCTTGACTAAAAACATATCAATATGGATTGAAAAGATAATAATAAATAATGAAAAGTGAGAAAATGGTGGATGAAAAGTTATTAGACGGTTGTTAAAAGTATGCCAATTTAGGCACCCATCAACCTTACTGGCCAAAGTCTAATTATATCTCATTAAACTACTCATTGATAAGGATACCCATAAGTATGATATATGCCTAACAAATTTGCTAAAATCTTATTCTCGTATGGAACTACCAAATATGTCAAGGAATTAGTGATCACAAGCATTGAAACAATGAATGGATAAGAGTTATTAAACTCTAAAAAAAAAAAATTTACATAAAAATGGCCACCAATGAAGGATTTTTTTATTTAGGAACACGTTTAGACTTCACTTCATTTAATCCATATTTACATAAATTCTTTTAATGAGATAGATAATCCATTGTTGAAATCCACTTTGTTCATTTTTTTAAATAATAATAAAATATTCTCATATTCTCCATACATGAGTTAAATCAATCACATATAATATTTTTTAAAACGAATAGAAATTTAGTCATTTCCCCTGACCATCAGTCCCTTGGATTTTTGTGTACATGATGATTGTTTTATTATTTGCCACCATTTCCATTTCTTATTTCTATTCAAATTTAATAAAAGTATATTTTTATGGTATTTACATATGCATTTCAAAGATTAATGTTAACATGTATGAACTCTATACATTATTTCATGCTTGTTAAACACATTATTTCATGCTTGTTAAACACCTAAGTTTCCAATGCATTAAATTATTTTGAAATCCATCCAAATTATAAGTGATAATAAATAATTTTTTTCTATAATGTTTTGTCGATTACCATTACTATACAATCTAATATTAAATGTGTACACTACATTTGCTTGATTCATACCATTCATATATTAAGTTATGTTTTCATTGATAGAATGCATATATGAGAGTTAATAATATGGTAAGAGTTAAGAGACAACCTATTCAACTAATATGGTAATATTTTCTTAAGGAGAGTTAATGTTAATGAGGATAACTATTATATAGGACTAATTTGTTAGAAAATCTTATATGAGGGAGAGATAAGAAAATAAATATATGAATTGAATCTAAAAGGGAGTTGGAAGTATTTTTTTTTGTTATGTAATTGAAGAAATGATAACTCTTTAGTGTGGTAATCTTTTATAGTCAATTATATTTATTGAATTGTTTAGACATGGAAACTATTATACATTCTAGTTAGTAGGAATAAGACAATGTAAAGCTCTTACTGAATCTTTGCTAGTTTCTAATGTTTGTGATAGTTTTATTTTGGGCAATAGATAGTGAGGAAAATAGGATTCTAATGAGTGCACTAACCTATGGTATGTTGACATCATTTTTATATAAGAAAATAATTATTGTTACATCTAAGAGAAATGATGAAATTATTGGAAAGTAGATTGTGTATCAGAAGTTATCACTATCCTAATTTCCAAAATATAGCACTACTGGAAAGAGTTGAAGGTGCTTCCATCTTTTGAGAAATACTTGGATTCAAATTTTATAGTTTCACTAACCAAATTATCCATTATATCGATAGTAATATTCAAATATATGAACCATGTTACCCCACATTTTTTCTTTCCAAGAAACAGATAACAAAATGACAAGGAAAATGGTCATCATGGAAATATGGGATCTAGAAACAAATTTACATTCATAGACATCTAACAAATTTGATGTTTATAAAAATTTGTAACCATCACATTAACCTATGTTATTCCATAAAAAAAATACTTATAATATAAATATTTTAACAAATATAGATAAACATAAATATAAAGATTAAAAAAATGCATTGACATATATATAAAGAATTATTAATATATGAAATAATTAAAGTTTTTATATGCTCAAGGTTTTAAATTTATAAATGTAAATAGATTTATTATGGTATTAATCATTTAATTTTTTTTTGAGTGCTTATTAGTTTGTTTTTGATAAAAACATTATACCACTTATCCATAGTTTAATATTGGAAATTTAATTTTTATTATTATATTTTTAGTTAAATTCATTTATTTGTAAGGTGATTGGTTGAAGTCTTATTATAGTTTTTTTTTTAAGTAAATTTCATTTATATTAGTTATTAATTTTTAGTTTTTAGTTTTTATTTTTTTTATTTAACCTTTTGATTTTGATAATTTATTATTATTATTTCTATTTTCATGAATTATAATTTTGTTCCTATATTTTCAATATTAATAAAAAATAAAAAATAAACACACACATATCACAGGTGCGCACACACACATATATAAAATAAACACACACATATAAACAATATTAGTTAAATATATTTTTTAATTTTTGGTAATGACATTCAACAATACAATATTTTATTAGTTATTTTATTTTTGTGATAAAATATTTATGTATTTATTGTTTTTTAGTTTAATTAAATTATATTTAAGCTAAAGGTACTAACTACTATGTAATTTTTGTTGGAAAATGTTCACATACCTATAGAATTTATTAATTGCTATAAAATATAAAATATGTAATTCAAATTTAATGCAATAATTACTCCAAAAAAAATGTAAAAGCTATTAGGTTGAATATATTTGTGTCAAATTTGCATGTTACTGAGAGCAAAAAAAAATTGTAATAATGGAAAGTACTTATCATTTAATTTATGTGAAAATATACAATTAACGTGAAGATATAAGTTTACAAAATCTACCTTGTAGTTTAAAGCACCATAGTACCCACACTTATATTGAATCATATCAATAAATATTGAACATGTTAGATCTAAGACTTTTGTGATCCATAATGTAGATAAATGTCTTTTGGATTAATCACATCGTTGACCTAATCCGAAAGACATTTATCTATAAAATATTGAACCTCTTAAACTTAGGTATTAAATTCTAACATTGTTTTAAGTATCAGCGCTCTCTTATGTCAACCTATTGTATGCAGTGTTATTTTCTCAATGCTTTGTCATGCGAGAAGATCGTTTTTTTCTAAAGAAAACATCTGCTTTTACACCATAATAAACCTACATTTTAGTTAAAGAGATATCCGGCAATGAATACATAATAACAGAATTCCCTTTTCATTGTTATAGTCTAAAAAAAAATCATACAATAATTTAGAAATTCTGATAAGATTATAAAATATTTTGGTAAAGGTTTTTAAAAATTTGGGTTATAGTTGTTAAATTTCAAAATTTTGAGTGCTCTAAGAAATTAAAATGGTGCTTAATCCATTTTCACTATAAAAAAAATAGAATTCAAACACTTCAACTATCAAATTTAAAAAAAAAAATTTAACAAGATTTCAAAAAAAAAAACCTACCATCCAAATTATTTTATTACCATCTATTACATTAATAAAAATCTCTCATTCCATTCAAATAAATATCCCAAATTGTTCTCTGAATAACAATATAACCAAAAACAGTGAATACAAATACTGTTAACCCAGAAGATCGACGACCATCTCAAATTATATTATAGTTGAATCGCAATACAATGACATTCGGGAATCTATATCTGGGCACTTCATTTCCCGCATGCCACTCGGAATCATAGTTATTAAGTTCGAGTTTGTTCGATGGGATATGAAAAAAATTTGGATTAAAATTTTTCAAATTGGGAGTTTGTTTAAATTTTTTCTAATCATTAAAATTTCCTTCTATTTTTCATAAAAAAATTCCTTATATTTATATTTATATAACCTTATTTTGTTAAAAAAAATTTTTTTTTTTTAATTTAAATATTTTTTAATAATTCTAATTAATATAAATAATTTTAAAATTTCAATTTATTAACCAAAAGCACAACTACATTGGTTTATTATTTTTAAATTTTTTCTTTTTTCACAATTCAAAACTTTTTTTCCTTTATTTTCAAATCTTATTTAAAACATTTTTCAAATTAATATTTATTTAAAAATTAAATATTCAAAATTTCAAATTACAACTTTCTTTAGTTTCAAATTTTATCTAAATTTTGTTTGCCATTAATACATATTTAAAAATTAAATCTTCAAAACTTATTTTTATAAGATTCTTCTTAATATACATATATTTAAAAAATCGTTTATTGTTTTTGAAATTTGGCTTCTATAATCCATAATTTGTATAGGAAAATTTTGGGTGATAATCACATATGAACATATTTTGTTGACACTTTTGGAACCTATCAACATGATTCATCTTCAATACAATGTGATAATTCAAATCATGGAAATAAATTTAAATAGATTAAGAGAAGTTCCAATAACTTCTAGTTTGACTAAGAAAGGGTAGAAGAGTCTCTGCATCTCTTTAAAAATGCCATATCTGATTTCATCTTAGATACGAGCAAACTACCCACACTTAAAATCCATCATTTTGAATGGGCATGTTTGCGGGTATCTAAGATGAAATCATCAAATCTGACCTTTTTAAAGAGATGTAGAGACTCCTCTACATTTTCTTAGTCAAACTAGCTGTTATATTACATATGCTAATTGGAGCTTCTCTTCATCTATTTAAACTGATTTCCATGATATGAATTTTTGTCTTCTCCTGAAGATGAACCACACTGGCTAGTTGGAAAAGCGTCAAAAAAATATGTTCATATGTGACTATCACCAAAAATATTTCTATACAAATCATTTACTTATTATCAAATTTACTCAAGTTCAAAATTGATGCTTTCCTTATTATCTAGCTATTTAAAAAATCAATCCTTTTATAAAATTATCTCAACTTCAAAATTCAGGCTAAAATTCATTCTTTCCTTGTTATCTCAAATTTTTATACTCTTCTAGACAATATTGAAGTTAAAAATTGGGAAATTTTCTCTATTCACAATTAGTTTCCATTTCCTACTTACAGTTTGAAACCCTTCCATTTTCTACTTCTATTTGCAAGGCATCTATTTTATATTTAAGAATCACTACACTTACCAAATTAACAAATCCATGTAATAAACTTTGAATCATTTGAATCATCCACACAAAACTACCATGAACTGAATCGATTTTTTATCGAATTATTCGATGTAGGAATCAGATTAATTACGCCATCTGGTGTCACTATTTGAAAAAAAAACTTTCCTACCTGCCACTCTGTCAATGTTTGGGCCATTAGATGAAATGTTAGATGATTGAAATGTTTTAGACCATTAGATTTTATGCCTCCTTCAATCGAACTAACTAATTGCATTACTAATGCCTTCCACCTTACTTGCTATGAAATACGATACATCCTATAATTTGAATCATTTCATGGTCTCGCCCTCCAATGGCCAGAAATATGCATATCAGCCTCGCGTTGAAGACTTCGCGCTACTTCGCATGGCTGAGACTGCCGACACCAATATCACATGATCCTTGTGCTGCCTTGCAGATTTGAAACCTGACATCCAAAACAATTTTAAGCTCCACAGGTTCGAAACCTGCTATCTACGACTTTACTGGGCTTTAACTAAATTTTAGTTTTTTTTGCAAAGATTATTTGTTTTGAGGATTTTAGTTTCTAGTTACATTATAAAGTGGTTTATATAAATATTTTAAGCCATCCAGGTTCAAAATTTCCGTACATAGGTTCAAATCCTACCGTCCATGGTTTTCTTTCATGCTCTAACTAAATTACAGTTAATTTTTTTTTTTTGAAAAGTTTAGGTTTTGAATTAGAATATAGTGGTTTATATGAAGGTTTTAAGCCACGCAGGATCGAAACCTGCCATCCACGATTTGAGTTTTTATCTTTTAACTAAATTATGTTGGTTCCAATCGTCCATGGTATTTCAATTCCTGTAACTAAATTATATAGTCTTTTATGAATATATTTTGAAGATTTTAAGTTTTAATTAAATTATATAATGATTTATATAAAGATTTTAAGTTGTGTTGTAAATGGTTTTTCTGAGCTATATTATACCAAAAAAAATATTCTGGGCTTGAAATCAAATATTTTATGTTTTAATTCAATTATGCAGGTTCTAACCATGCTGCGCACAGTATTTATATGCTCTAACTAAATTATAAGGTTTTTTATATATATTTTTGGAATATTGTTGGGAAGCTTAGTATGGAGAGATCTTGTCACATAAAGAGATGAGAAAGGTAACATTATAAACTCCACTGAAATGGCGGTCCAGATACCAATATTGGGTCAGAAATATTGGCATTATGAGATTATTCTGGTTTGCACAAAATATACAAGTATATTTTTACATGCAGAAGTATTGGTGGAAATGGTGGTCGAGATACCAACATTGGGTCAGAAATATTGGCATTATGAGATTATTCTGGTTTGCACAAAATATATAGGTGTATTTTTTACATGGAGAAGTATTGGTGGAAATGGTAGTCCAGATACCAACACTGTGTCAGTATTGTTGGCATTATGAGATTATTCTGGTTTGCAAAATATATACTAGATACCAACACTATATGCAGATTATTCTAGTTTGCACTAATTTTTATCTTCAATGATTTTTTTGTATGTCATGACGCTTCCAGAATTTATCCCTTATAGCATTTCCTTTGCAACATCTGGTGCAATTGCTAGTTTAGTAACTATGCTAATAATGGAACTTATCCATTCCTATGTTGATATTCATTCATTAACTAGTTAGTTAATCATGCCAATTTAGAATGTAGTGATCCTTTCCTCCTAAAAACTGAAGGCTTTACAACATCATCAATGATTTAATCCATCCTAAATTTTCAAACAAAAGCACATATTTTTTGAAATACAAAAAATATTAGATATTTTGTCACACTACCATTTAATATCGGGTGTTTATATTTTTATCACTAGCCTCCCAACAAATTCGATTGAAAGAGCCTTCATGCCCTATGGGACCTTAGTGTTCCTCTTCTTAGAACCAACTTGGAATTTTTACTAGAGATTAAAATAATGGTACTTTAATCTGTGGTTGCTTGCATTGGAATATAACGCATTTTATGATTTGAATGTTATATTTTTATCACTAGCCTTCCTACAAATTTGATTAAAAGAGCTTTTATGCCTTATGGGAGTTTAGTGTTCTTCTTAGAATCAATTTCGATTTTTTTACTAGAGATTAAACTAGCAATTGTTTCATATGTTGCAAAGGAAACACCGTAATGAAATAACATATAACATTAATTAATATTTTTTTGACAATTGTTGAGAGAGAAAAATATCAAATGAAGGTAAGGATTGTGTTACAATGAGATCTTAATGAAATATTGCTTCCATGAGCCTTAGAAATCACTAGGCATATGTTGAAGTTAAATACCTTGTATGATTATGCCAACATGAATGCCTCGTAAATAAAGAAATAGATTGTGATTTTCTACCTTCAAAATCAAAGGTACTTTTGGTACAATTCCTTCATATTTCTTCTAGATCACTTCATCCATGTATAGAAAACTTTAATCAATACAAAGAAAATTCTATATAGTTTGAAAGATGTGTCTACAAAGGATTATAACAATTTTGTAAAATGAGAGAACTCTAGTGACCTTAATAATTATCATCCCAATTCTTATCACATGCCTTCCACATCTAGAAAGAACATGAAAACCTATTCTTCCCTACCCCATTATTCTATAGAACAAAACCACTTTTGGCATAGTCCCACACTGAAAAGTAATTAGTCAATTACTCAAAAATCCAACTCCGAAGGTTTACAATACTCTAACAAAATACAAGAATTATCCATATGCTGAACAACCAACAAGATGGACATGGAAGAAATGAAGATAACATGTTTGAATAATGATAATTATGTCTTTATTTTTAAAATTTGCAAATCCATATGTTGAACAACCATCAAGATGGACATGGAAGAACTAAAGATAACATGTTTGAATAATGGTAATTATGTCTTTATTTTTAAAATCTACAAATCCAGAGTAGAAAATTTTTATGCTTTGTTACTTCTTAAGAGTTGTGAAAACCAAAATTCAGGATTATGAAATAAACACAGTTATCCATAATATTAAATATATTAAAACATAAATATATAGAAGACAAATGAATTCCATATAATTAAATATACTATAAACATAAAATTATTTTAATAATAATAATAACTCCAATAAAAAATAATAGTAACTCATATAGTATATCACCTGTATATTTTACAAAAATATTTCATATAAATATATTTTCTTTGAAATAAAAAAGATAGGTCTAGTTTTTCCTACCCTATTGTGGCCATAGTCTGTATAAAAAAACATAATAATAATTATGGCCTCTTATAGAGACTCAGTCATGTCCATAAACCTAGAACCTAATATTATAAGAGCCACCATATATATAATAACCATCCAGATGAATTGGATATAGAAATAAGTAAAGCATTAATCAGATAAACAAAATAGTCTCCCTACTAATCAAAACGATATGAAGGATTGGTGATAGAATTCTGATGTTGCATCTGTTGAGATTCAACAAGATGATGAGTTTAGTGAAAAGAGTCACCTTCACTAAGTGGGCCCGCAGGCTATTTTTGGTGCAAAGTCTATTTTTAGACATGTCGATCATATTCTATGAGTTGTAGGATGCTATTTGTGGATGGTTGGTCAAGTTGGAAAAAATAGATGGACTTCTATTTTTAGAAATTTTGTGAGTCTATTTTAGACTCGTCGGCCTAAAAATAGATATGTCGAATATTATTAGCTCTTAATAATATTTGGACTCTAAACATTATCTTATTCTCTTGGAGCACTTCGGGCCAAAGGCATTTACGTGGCACAATATTGCCAAGGAATTTATTTCCTAGGGTTTACCTGAGCTATTGCATGGAGGACTCAAAGAACTCGCGGCGCAGTTAAGGACACAATAAAGAAGTAGTTATGGAGTTGTATTTAGTTTAACCTTAGCTAGACTCAATTGAGCTAGTCATATCTAGTCTAACTAATTGATACACTAGTGAGAGTGGAGTGAATTAATTAGTTAATTAATTCAAAAATAATAACTCATTAATCAACCGAACAATACATCGCTTAACTATAGTGCATGGCGCTTTCTGGAGACCAAAGGAGAGATAGGTGAAAGGGCAAGATAACACGGGCTGTGACTATAGTGATGCATTGATTACATCCAACACTCATGGAGATGCTAATGAGGATTGCGTGAGAAATTATAGAGTAATTCGAACTCATTCGCAGCCATTCTTCTGCTGATTGCGCAAGAGGAGTGCAGCTAGCAAGTGGCAAAGATCTACAAAGGATTTGCAAGATTGGGCCCGATTACAAAAGAGATTGTATTGTACTGAGAGCTTGATATGATCATCTTTGTATGAGGATTGTTACATGATCTCTATGACATATATTATATACAGATAGTTGGGGTTTTCAGCTTCAGGCTTTCCCGTTAAACAACTGTGTTAATGTGTGTGAATTTTTATTGTTTCATGTGTGCATTGCAATCTTGATTTAATTTCCGGAAATGATCAATGGTGGAATAGATTCTGTATTTTTCATGAAGTTAAAATAGTGTGAGATCAGGAGAATCTTGGACATATAACACATAATTTATATAATTTCTACATGGTATCAGAGCAGTTGATCATTGGAGGAGATTGCAATTATTGAAGCGGTTGAGTTTTGTGCTGGTGGAATTCGAATTTGCTGCAGTGTTTTCTTGGTGTCGAAGTTGAGCATCCATTGAAATGTCTTTCAGCGGATTGCGAATGGAGTATGCCCTTGATGGGAGCTCAAATTACATAGCATGGAAGGATAGGATGGAGGCAGTTTTGGATGATAATGGGTTAAAGGAGTTAATAGATGTTCATATTCCAAAGCCTGCTTCTAGCAATGCAGCTGCACTTGATGCATGGCAAAAGAAGGTAGCAAAGTGTCGAAGGATTCTATTGGTAGGTGTGAAGGACCACATTGAGTCCAGCCTTCACGGGAAAGCCACTCCATTCTTAATGTGGAAGGCTTTGACAGACTTGTTCCAAAGCAGAAGTGACCATAGGAAGTTGGCGCTTAAAGACAAGCTCAGAAAAATAAAAATGGAGAACGACGACAGTATACCAAAATACCTCACAAAGTTTTTCCACTGCAAGGATGAGCTGGGAAGTGTGGGGGTTGCTGTTGATGAAGAAGACTTGGTGAGATTGGCTCTCCTTGGGCTTCCGAAGAGTTGGCATAGCTACGAAGACTCTGTCAATGGCCAAGAGAGACTGCCAGGATGGGAGCGACTTTGGTCGACTCTTGTGCAGGAGGAGATAAGGCGAGGTACCAAGGATGGATCTTCATCAAAGAATGAAGATGAAGAAAATTGTGCTTTGGCTGCCAAAGCTTGGAAAGGAAAAGGGAAGAACTCTTCCAAATCTGAAGCTAAAGGCAAGAAGCAAGATTTGTCCAAGGTGAAGTGTTTTCATTGTCACCAGCACGGGCATTTTTCCACTAATTGTCCACAAAAGAAGAAAAATAAGAGCGTTGTTGGTTCTGCAGCAAGAGAGGCCTTAGCCTCGTAGTTTGAGCTGAATTTTTCTTTTATCGCATGCTTGGTTTCAAGTGTGATGGGATCGATGTGTTTTATTGACAGTGGTGCGTCTTTCCATATGACCGGAGATAAAGATTTGTTTAGTGATCTGGAGGAAAAGGATCTTGGAGTGCACATCGAGATGGGCGATGATGGTAGATACAGTGCGACTGGTATTAGGACCATTTAATTGAGAGGGAGTCCGATAAACCTTTCATCTTGAAGGATGTCATGCATGTTCCAGGATTGAAGAAGAATCTGATCTCTGTGGCGATGCTGGAAGACAAGTGTTATGATGTTGTTTTCAGTGAGGGAAAATCCTTCCTTCGACATAAAACAACTGGTCAAACCAGGAGGATAGGTATTCGAGTTAAGAATATTTATCAATTGCAGGTAGATGGCTACGCTGCAATGGCAGGCAAAGGAGAAGGAGTGGTGAGCAGAGATGAGGGCAAATTGTGGCATAGGAGATTGGGCCATCTTCACCATGGCGCTTTGAAAATTTTGTAGCATATTTCTACCGGGCTTCCTAAAGGTACACTTGCGCAGTCAGATCAATGCAAGGGATTTACTTTGGGAAAATTTGTGAAGACCACTTTTCATGAGAAGGATAGTCGTGCTTCGACGATCCTTGAGAGAATTCACACAGACGTGTGTGGACCTTTCTCGTTTGCTTAAACAACAAAGCACATGTATTATGTGATATTTGTTGATGACTTTTCTCATAAGTGTTGGATCTTCTTCATGCAGAAGAAGAGCGAGACATATTAAAAGTTCTGTGAGTTCAAGGCATTGGTTGAGAAGGAGTCGGGGAAGCAGTTGAAAGCTCTAAGGAGCGATGATGGTGGTGAATACATCTCTGGTGAATTTAAAGACTTATGTAGCAAAGAAGGATTTCGAAGAGAACTCATAGTGCCTCATAACCCACAACAAAATGGGGTTGTTGAGAGGAAGAACAGAACGATCGTGGGTGTTGCACGGGCGATGTTGCATGATCAGGGCCTTCCCATACACTTGTGGGCTGAGGCATGCAACACTGCAGTTTATGTGCAAAACCATTGTCCTCATAGAGTACTTGGTATGAGTACACCTTAAGAGGCGTTTTCTGGAGAAGCCCCGATATTTCTATTTGAAGATTTTTGGCTCACTCCGTTTACATTCATGTGACCAAGGATGCCAAGAAGAAGTCGGAGCGATCGCAGAGGTTGGGAGTTTGTGGGTACACAAACACCCCATGGGTAGAGGATCCCGCATGGGTAGATTGTGCATGGTGGAAGAGTATGATTCGATTGTTAGAAATAGTGCATGGGAGATTGTCCCAAGGTCGAAGGGAAATCACAGGCAGGTTCAAGGTGGATCTACAAAGTAGGGAAGCAAGTCGCCGATGATGCCACTAGAAGTATAAGGCAATATTTGTTGCTCAGGGCTTCTCACAGATCGAGGGGATCGACTATGAAGAAACTTTTGCACCTGTCACAAAGTATTCTTCCATACAGACCATCCTTTCTCTCTCAGCGCATATGGGTTGGCACATTCATCAGATGGATGTGAAGACTGCGCTCCTCAATGGAATCATTGAGGAGGAGGTGTACATTGAGTAGCCTGAAGGATTCAAAATCGTCAGCAGTGATTCGCATTTGTGCAGGCTCAAAAGAGCGTTGTATGGGCTGAAACAAGCACCCCATGCTTGGTACACGCAGATAGACAGTTATTTCACCAGACTTGGTTTCGCCAAGAGTGAGGTGGATCCAAACCTATACTAGATTGTGGTGGAGGGTAAGCTTTTGATCATTGGGATTTATGTAGATGATTTAATACTAACGGGCGATGAACTGTTGATACACTCATGCAAGGCAGATCTTGCAAAGGAGTTTGAGATGAAGGATTTGGGCCTCATTCATTATTTCCTGGGATTGGAAATTTGGGATTCGAGGTGAAATGTTTGTGTCTCAAGGCAAGTACGCCTAGGAGATACTAGAGAAGTTTCACATGCAAGGCTGCAAGCCTATCGATACTCCCCTTCCTGGTGGTTGGAGGAAGGAGGATGCTACATCGTCAAAGGTAGTGGATGCCACTATTTATCGATAGTTGGTTGGTTCGCTCATGTATTTAGTCAATACACAACTGGACATATGCTATGTTGTGAACCAACTTTCACAAGCGATGGCTATGGTATCTCAGGGGCACATATGAATATGGATTGTGGTACAGAAAGTCGGATGAGGTGAAGCTGCATGGCTTCACGGATGCAGATTGGGCAGGAAGCCCAATGGAAAGAAAGAGAACATCTTGAGGGATTTTCAATATCGGATCTACAACATTTTCTTGGTACAGCAAGAAATAAAGATCCGTGGCACTCGATTCAGTGGAGGCCGAGTACATGGCAGCAAGTTTGGCTGCATGCGAGGCTATATGGATGAGGAAGATCATGGTCGGTTTGTTCGGTTCTCATTTAGATCCTACTGTGATATATTGTGATAATCAGAGTTGCATTAAACTCTCGGTTAATCCAGTATTTCATGATAGATCTAAACATATTGACATCTGGTACCATCATATCATAGATTGTGTGCAGCGGAAGATCATGTTACTTTCTTACATTCCCACGGAGGATCAGGATGTAGATATTCTAACGAAGGCGCTCACCAGGAGTGAATTCGAATACCATAGAGACAGGATCGGGGTGGTAGATAATCCCTATCTTATTGAGAGGGAGTGTTGAGATTCAACAAGATGATGAGCTTAGTGAAAAGAGTCGCCTTCAAGGGTGGGGCTCGCAGTGCTATTTTTGGCGCAAAGTTCATTTTTGAGACTCATGTCTATTTTTAGACATGTCGATCATATTCTATGAGTTGCAGGATGCTATTTGTGGATGGTTGGTCAAGTTGGAAAAATAGATGGACTTTTATTTTTAGACATATTGGGTGGAATCTATTTTTAGATTTCCAGTCTAAAAATAGATATGTCGAATATTATTAGCTCTTAATAATATTTGGACTCTAAACATTATCTTATTCTCTTGGAGCACTTCAGTTAAGTGCATAGATGTGGCACAGCAGCTGAAAGAAGGAATTACGCTATTCCTGAGGGTTTACTGGAGCTATTGCATGGAGGAATTCAGTTAGAACTCATGTGACAGAGTTTGGTGGAGTTGGAGAAGTAGTTGGTGGAGTTGTATTTAGTTTAACTCAGTTAGACTCAGTTGAGCTAGTTGTATCTAGTCTAACTGAATGATACACTAGTGAGAGTAGAGTGAATTAATTAGTTAATTAATTCACAAATAATAACTCATTAATCAACTGAACAATACATCAGTTAACTACAGTGCATGGCAGTTTCAGTGGAGACCAGTGGAGAGATAGGTGAAAGGGCAAGATAAACTATCTGTTGTGACTATAGTGATGCATTGATTGCATCACACACTCAGTGGAGATGCCAATGAGGTGATCATGAGAAAGGTTGGTGCAATTCGAACTCATTCAGAGAAATTCTTTAGTAGGGATTGCGTAGTAGAGGCGGGCTAGTAGGTGGAAAAGATCGGTGCATGGATTTTCAAGATCAGGCCTGATTAGTGTGTAGCGATTGTATTGTACTGAGAGCTTGATATGATCAGCTTTGTATGAGGATTATTACATGATCTCTATGACATATATTATATACAGATATTTGGGGTTTTCATCTCCAGGCTTTCCCATTAAACAATTGTGTTAATGTGTGTGAATTTTTATTGTTTCATGTGTGCATTGCAATCTTGATTTAATTTCCGGAAATGATCAATGGTGGAATAGATTCTGTATTTTGCATGAAGCTAAAATAGTTTGAGATCAGGGAATCTTGGACATATAACACATAAGTTATATAATCTCTACAACATCTCCTATCCTCTTAGTGATGTTCCAAATGCCCTATAGAGCATCACTCTTAAATAAAGTGGTGAAACAATATTTAAAGATGAAATATCTCTTCTAAAATAAATCATGCAGAGCATCATTCTTAAATAAAGTGGTGAAATCGTATTTAAAGATGAAATATCTCTTCTAAGAAGAAAAAAAAACAGTGTGTATAAACTTGACATGATCTTTGAATATTATTGAACTTATGGCCATCATAGTCTCCAAAGGTCTAAATGTGTTAGTAGTATTTCTCAATAGCAAATAGAAGAAGAAAGTTTAAGACAAAAAGTTCTATTGCTAAATATTCTGCCAAGACCACTCTGAAATAAATATATTTTCTACCTACTTAACCAGATATTAATATTAAAATTAACATCTAAAATTAACAAAATATTTTAAGTTGCAAAGGGAACTTAAAATTGCACTCATTTTCAAAAATTCTCCCAACAAGAATTAGAAAATTATCGAGTTCTATAATATGTGATTTTTTATGTGATTTGTTTGTATAACATTTTTTTATAATTTTTTAATTTCAAAATATTATTTAAAAGTTAAAACCTACAATCCATTTAATATTAAAACTCTAGAAATCCAGTTGGCCTAATTATTGAAGAAGAGCTGACTATTCTTAAAAATTCCTGCAATAGGAAACCAAAACTTGTTTGGCCACAAATCACGCACTCGAATGGCTGGTGGTATAAAAAAATGCCTTGAAGCATGCTTCACCATTCCTCTATACAGATGGTAAATTTTGGATCCATAAATGTTATTTTTATTATAAAAAATCCTATCCTAAATTGACTCTCCACATCAATGAATAAAACAACGATACTTTACCGAATTGCACCTTTTAGCAACACTATAAATTCCATCCATCAGATCAAAATCTTGCTTCAACTCAGGCAAGCTCAAGATATTGACATGAAAAAATTTTTTGACTTCTTCAACAGGAGCTTTGGTTGTTTCCACCAGAATTTGAACACTTTGTTTTAGAACCAGTTCAATCACGTCTGGAATGCTGAGCTTTGGCGGAGGATTTGTGGGAGTTACTTTATCGCGAATTCTACTCATGTATTCTTCAATATGATCAGGAGGTTCATCCGACTTGGATATTCTTCCTCTGAAAGACTCAGGATCCCCGCAGGAACAACACTTTTGACTTCTTCAGGAAGCGCGAGCGTCTCTTTAGCAGAAGTTGCCACTATTTTTTTAGAGGATGTTCTATAGTTTTTTCCGGAAGTGGTATAATTACTTCTGGAATGTTGAGTAATGGAGTAATTATCCCAGTTTCCTCATCTCAAATTCCTCCCTCATATTCTTCAGCTTGATCAACTGGTTTCTTCGACACAAAAAATTCTTCTTTGGGACTAGTTGGCTTCTCTTCGGGAAACGTCATGATCTCTGTAAGAACATTGCATTGGGAAGGCACCTCTTCAGCAGGAGTCTCTGATTTTTCTTCCGATGGAGGTGCTATTTTTTCTTCAGTAGGCAGTTCAATTAACTCTGGAATGATCAGCATGGGAACAAAATCTTTCAGAGGAGACATCTCTTCCATCGGAGGTTCAACTTTTGATGAATTCAGTGGGCCATTAGGCAACCTGTTTAGAGCTGGGCCATTGATAAATTTAGGAACTTCAACTTCAGGGCTAGCTGTGGATGGGTCTTCATGGCTTCCAAGGACTTTAAGCACCTCGTGAACTTCGGGTACTTGTGATGGATGAAGATATCTTGGAGGTTCCTCTAGTTCAACAAAAATTTCACTGCTCTCCTCTTCAGCCTTGAGCGGTTCCTCAGGTGTGTGATGAGAAGCAATTTTATGCAAAAATTAGAGGGGAATAATCCATTAATCCATCACGAAACTATTCAGTAAACATTTTTGATTAATTTTGAACATGTCAATTATATATCTTAATTATTAGTTTTTATGAACTATTAATCTAATGGCTTAAAAATCTTCAATCATCTAACATTCCATATAATGGTGCAAAATAAGACAGAGTGGCAGCTAGGAGAGATTTTTTCAAAGAGTGATTCCTTATGGCATAAATAATGGTACTTTAATATGTGGTTTCTTGCGTTGGAATATAGCGCATTTTATGATTTGAATTTTAACTTTAGTGTATGTAAAATCTAAAATTTTCACTTCACTGTATGTATTTAGGTGTACAAGCATTTAGTTAGCCTTAATTATATTTTCTTAAATTCTAGTGCTTGCATGTGATGTGTACTTAGTTAACGTTAGTTAAATACAATGCTTACATGTGGCGTGCACTTCACTTTAGTTAGTTAACTCGACTGCTTACATGTGGTGTGTGCTTGGCTTTAGTTAGATCACACTAATACTTGCATGTGGTGCACCTGCACATTAACATAACATAAATCACACTTAAATTTATTTAATTTTAATTATCCTTAGTTATTGCATGTACAACTAAGCTTAACTTAGCTGCTTTATGTATTAATTCTCAAATCAATATTGAGTAATCAAATTCATAATTTGTACCAATTTTCTTTTTCAATTGTTGCAAGTTTGTGCAATTAATATTCAGCTAGATCATTATATGTGCTCTAATATTACATGGTATCAGAGCTACAGGGTCTCGAGAAGGAGCATGGACAATTTTGTGCAGGTTTGAAGATCAAGAATTGGACATTGTTGACAGATTTGATTTGTGGATCAGAATATTTGAGAATTGTTGCAAATGTTGCTACAATCGCAAGGTGAAAGAATGGAGTTACCATCATTAGCTATTCTCACTTTGTATGCCTAATTACAATGGAATCGAGATATTTTTCTTCACCTAAGAGGCAAAGGATTATATCATAAAGGTATGGATACAGAAGCTAAACCCAATATCGCCATAAAAAAATCCAAATACTTCAACATGATGGACGGTGATTTTTGTTTTCTATTGTGACCATATCTCCAACATTGTCTTTCCATGTGGACACATGCACCACTCCAATCAAGTCTGGATAACCTTGGAGAATTTATTTGGAAATCACGATGAGATGCGATCTCATTTTCTAAAAAATGAGTTAAATCCAAACAACTTTGAGAACATTCAAGATTTCTTTACAAATTTTAAATCATTGCTTCTTCAATTACAAGATTGCGGGATTGATAAATCCAAGTAGGATGGTAAATTGATCCTTTCTATTTTTTCTAAATTAGGTCCTGAATATGTTTATTTTTGTTTCTACATTTCATACTATTAAACTTGCAGCTGAAGATAAATGGAGAATGCACAAACTTGATTCATTTATTCAATATCACATTCATGAGAAAGATAATATCATCAAGATGGGTTCATTAAATTATTCAAATGAAAATTCACTTTATATGCATGAAAAAGAAAATTCCAACTTCAAAACAAATTAGAAATCTAAAGGAAAAGGAAAGGAAAGAGATCCAGATCCAAGAAAGGGAGGAAATCCAAAACCTCGAGATCACTCTTCCATCTCCAAGGGTATGAAGGGAAAGAAAGGAAACTCCAAGTGCCCTTATTATAATATAGGCTACCATCATGAAACTTGTTTCATGCATAAGATTATTGATCGAATGGAAAATAGGCTTTAGAAAAATAATATTGGTCTTCACATTCTAGAAAGTGCCAAGAAGAATACAAAGGAAAACCATCAGAAACAAGGGGTAATGGTTATGGTTTGATTTTCCTTCATTATACGCCACAAGAGTAGACCATTGATTCATGAGCTTCACATCATATAGCTTCTTCAAAAGAATCTTTTCATTCTCTACATGCACACTCGGGAACTCCTATTCTCTTGGGGGAAATTCTGTAGTTGAAGCAACTGCACAAGGAAGAGTGCAATTTGAAGATGGAACTTTTGAGAATGTCTTTCATATCCTAAGGCTTTCTATGAATCTTCTTTAAGTGCATTAGATGACACACACTAGTATGGTGAGGAAATTTGAATTTACCCCAGATTCCGTGAGCATTTATGATATGCAAACCAACTTGAAGATTGCATCTAGCAAGGTAAATGATCAATATCATTTGTATACATTTTCTGATTTTGTTCCTTAGTTAGATTATATTTTTCTACTTATGCATGAAAATGAAGAAATTAGGCTTTGACACGAGAGATTTGGACACTTGAATTTCAGATATATATACCAAATTAACAAGCAAGGGATGGTGAAAGGACTTCATGCCATTGAATTTTCAAATGGTGTTTGTAATGGATGTGCTCTTGGAAAGCATCCACAAGACAAGTTTGAGAAGGGGAATGCATGGACAACCTCTTCATATTTGGAGATTGTACACAACGATCTCATGGGTCCATTTCTAGTACCCTCAATGAGAAAGGAAAAATATGTGTTGTCATTTATATATGATTACACGAGATTCACTTGGGTTTACTTCGCGAAACTTAAGTCTGAAGTTTTTCAACATCTAAATATTTTCAAAGAACATGCATAAAATCAGTATGGAAAGCACATCAAGGTTTTCCGCATAGATAATGGGAAGGAATATGCCAACAAATATATCTATAATCTTTGTAGTGAAGTAGGAATACATTTTCAACGTACAATTCCTTACAAAAAAATTGGGTGGCTAGGAGGAAGAATAGATCTCTAAAAGAGATGGCCAGTTGCATGCTACATGCAATACCTCTTCCATCAAAATTGTGGGATTTTTCAGCATTGCATCTGTTCTCTGAAGGCTGAAAAGGAGACCAAAAAAGGTAACCACAAACCACTTTTACTTAGTAGCTAGCCCTACCAAGCTAAGAGGGTTCTCTTAATTTGATCACAACCAAGGATTGACTATGGAATGAAATATATTAGGCTATATATGATAGGCTCAGGTAGGTTTGATAATTTTAGGGTTTGGTGTTGGATCAGGGATGAAACCATGCAGCTAGGTCTAGGGATCAAAGGGCTTACAACTGCAAAAATATAAAGGAGCAAGTTAGAAATGAATCTATGATGGTTTAGGGTTTTGTAGGTGTAGTGGTGAGTTTGAAAGAGTAGAGGGATTTAATGAGCATGTTCATTCATGAATTCATTAAACTGGAAGCATAAAACACAAGATGACATTTCCATATAAACAGAGCTAAATTAATAGAATTCTGCCTCTGATATGTAAGGAAAGCCATTGAAGATACAAGGTATGAAGGAGGAGCTATATATAATTCAATAAATGCTATAATAGAGAAATGATCATAAACTCACTGCACATTAATTCCTAGATAATAACTCCAACTACATCCTTTGATATCTAAATATGAGTGAAAGTACAAGCTACAAGATTATAATTCACTAATGTATAACCAATAAAATGACTAAAAATGATAGATATAGACCAAAAAAGCATCTCCCCTCTCTCAGGGGCCGAATCCATTAGTTTTTTAGCTGATGACATGATAATCTCAATAAAACCCTAATCTCTAGTGGAGGTCAACCCATTCACCTCATGATAGGAAAGTAGATACATCTGACCAAAATTACATTTACAAGCATGTATCTAAACTAATTTACCATTTAATAGATCAATTACATCTCATGACATCATCATTTAATCAATTACATCAACAAAAAGTCAAACTAGGTCAGAATTTCAGTGAAAATTGCCTTCTGAAGAAAGCGTAGCGAGCTGGAAGAAAACATAGAGAGCTCAGCAAAATCAAATTTTGCAGGCCTTCCATGTGTCCAAATCAGGATCTAAAGGTACCATTGGAAAGCTTTGGATGTTTTCTACATGATAGACTCATCAATCACTAAAAAAGGTGTCTCCTAGGCCTCCAAATATTGAATCTCCCAAGACTACTTAGAAAGCGTAGCGAAGGCTCCAAAAACAAGGCAGAACAATGATTTTTAGCATGTTTTTGGGCATTTTGACCACACAAAATTGGCTGAATTGGTCAAAATTTTGACTCATATTTGATGTACTTGTCAATAGGAATCCAAAAATTTTGATTTTTCCTCTAGTGGACCCCCCCATCAAAAGCGTAGCGTGGCCCATGCTATGATTTTGCGAGTATGTCTAGTTTTTCAAATTTCCAATTTTAACCAAAATGTCACAAAAAAAAAAAAATTTCCCCAAAACTCCTAAAAATTGATCAATAGGTGCCTCATGAGGTATGTTTTGAAACTAGGGAAACATCAACAAGAATCTCTAAGTTTTCCTCATTTTGACTTTGTAGGGTTTCCTTCAGTTTGGCTTGCAACTGTTTGAATTTGACATTACAAATTTGATTTCTTGCATAGTAATGATCAGCCATGTTCTTATGTATCTTGTTTTCCCTGTTTGCCTTGTCAATGAGATTCTCCAAGTGAATATTGACCTTCTCAATCCAAAACTCCTTATTTTCATTGATTTCCATGGCTATTCTTTCTTCGAAACTCAACTCTTCATCTGGTGGATTTTGTTGTTTTTCCTTCTGCAATGCTCTTCTAAGACCCATGGTCCTTGGTATTTTCCTTGTCACCTTCTCTTCATTCTTGTGTGACTCTTCAGTGTCAATCATTTCTTTACCTTTCATATCATGCATGCTAGCCTCAAACCAACTTTTCTCGAAAGACAATTGTTTTGCCTTCAACTGATTTTTTTCTTGCTCTAGGAAGGAAATGATGAAATTAACCCTTGCCAAGTTCTCTTGAATTTATTTGTTCTAAGTATATTTGTCCTTGATTATCCTCTCTGAGTTTTCATTCTCTTTACTAGCCTCCAAGTCTACTAGGTCAAAATCATGCTCCTCCTCATACATGGATGTCTCATGCTGTGAATGTAATCCCTGCTTTACTGATGTGGGCTTGGCTCCTGCTTCAATCTGAGGAGGAAAAAAAATCCTTCTACCTCTCTGATAGGTCTTGGTGACCTCAATATTCCTCCTCACTGAAATGGTGCTAGGTGAGCCAATCTCCACAGTCTAGATGGTGCTGAAGGTGTTGATGGTGTTGATGGAGAACTAGGGCTAGTAGGTTGGCTAATAGAAGAAAAAAATACATCTGTCTACATGAAAGTGTCCCTAGTGATGTTATTCTATTCAATCTAGTGTAAAAAAATGATTTTGATTAGGGCATCATGGAAGAGGCTTCTTTCAAGACTACTCTGCTTATGCTGGACCTTTTCTGCCATCTTTTCCAAACTTCTGTAGATGTAATAGGGAAAATTGGGTGGCTTTACCCCTATGAAATGCATGAGAAGTGTGACATGATACCCATACAGTCTAGAAAATATTCCCTCACAGGTGAAGTACGTCATTATGATCTTCATAAGTGGTGTGTACTTCTCAAGGTTGTGCCCAATAGGAAAAATCTTCTTCATTTGTTGTTGGTGATGTCTTCTGAGATAGGGCTGATAATTTTGAAGGGCTAGATCTTGGTTCTTAAAATATTTTTCACAATGATTAGGCATGTCTGTGGCCTCAACTACTATATTAGTTGATATAGTGAAATCAATCCATGCAATTGTTACTTTGTCCCTTTTGAGTTGAGTGGCAAACAACTTGGTCAATGTGGCATTATATTTGACCTTCTCAACTAGTTGACAAAAAGGAAGACAACCTACTGCTTGAAAAAAATTCTTGGAAAATGGTGTAAACATTATTTCAAGGGTGTTTAGGGGCTCATGTCTTATCACTTAACCTCCTTTGTTATAATATCTCTTTTCCTCCACTTGGTTGATTGCAAGAGGCAAAAACCCTAGTATGACAAAACAAGGGAAGGGGAAAAGGGATAGGATCAGTGATTTAGGGAAGGGAGATGGGTAGGGGTTTTATGGAGGTGTATGAAGTTAAATGGGTAAGGAAAATGAGCTATGAAATTATAGCACAGTCATAGCTACGAAAATTGCCCAAAATGGCAGAATTGAGCTAGGGCTTAGGGTTTGGGACTTAGGAATGGGGAATGTAAGGATGTGAAGGATGTGGAGGATGTTTAAGAGTGTGAAGGAGGTAAAAAAATCCGTGGGAAAGAGTATTTTTCTTGAAAATTGTGAAAAGATGGTTTAACTACAAAAAAACAACATGGAGGCGTAGTTTTTTCACACTAAAACCATGAAATTGAGCTACAAGGATGGTTTTGTTGAGATGATACTTACTTGTACATAGATTCTTGACACATTGACAGCCTTCAAAACCTTCAAATAATTATTTGGTGCTTCTGGGAGAGAAAACATAGCCTTGTGAATAAATCATAGCGTGGAGGGAAGAAAGCGCAACGAGGCAACTTTAACACCAAAATTTTGAGAGTTTTTGTCTTGAAATTGCTGAATTTTCACTTGTTGATGAATGAGATCTTTTCTTCATGAGTTTAAATGAAAAAAATGAGTTGAATTGGTATTTTTATATATTTTATTGGTCACTTTTCTTCTTTGTAGTGGGATGGCCCACTACATGTTCGTTCAATTTGCTATTGAAAACTTGTAGCTTTGACACTTTGTATGCAGCTTTAGAAACATGATGAAATTATTACATATTGAAACATGAATTATATTTGAAATAAAACTTTATTGAACCAATTACCTATTACCACTCCTCCAATTGCCATATTTTGTGCATGGAATGACATATTTGGTGACCTTGAAACTCTAATAACCTAACAAAGACATTGAACTGAATGAAATCATAATGGTGATGATTGGAATGATGATGATGATATTCGAATGATGGTACACTCAATTGGAGTGATGACAAGGACCATCATATGAAATTTTTTGAAAGGAGTGGAAATAGCCCTAGACCAGCTACTATCCAGTGACAAAATTGTTGCTTGAAAACCTAATGAAATGACAAAAATTTGACTATGAGACCTTAAAAAAACATGATAAAATCCAATTTAATCATTAGTGACAAGTTCTATAGGCTGACACTAACGGGATTAAACTATCAATTGTGCCTCTTGTCTATAATAGATCACCTTATAAATCTGTTACTAGAAAAACACATTTTGAGGCTTGGACTAGCATGCAACCTGAAGTCATTCATTTTTGAATTTTGGATCTTGAGCATGGGCCCGCATTCCTAAAGAGAAGAGAAAGGTTTTGTAGCCTAAGAGAAAGGAATGCATGTTTGTTGGATATTCTGATGAAGTCAAAGGGTTCATATTTCTTTATATCAACACTAAAGAGCTCGTTATCGAAAGGAGTGTAAATTTTGAAGAAGATGTTTTTCATGCACCACCAAATGAACATATTATAGAGTTTCCCTCACCATTAGTTGATGAGTATGTAGAGGATACTTCAAATCATAATTATGATCTATATGAGCCTTTTCCTGTGACATTTGTTGGACCACTAGTTGTCGAACATCAAGATAATACTTCCTTATTCAATTCAAAGATTCTTGACCACCTTCAACATGAGAAAATGGTGCAACACTAGGTGATACACACACTAGTATAGGAAGGAAATTTGAATTTACCCTAGATTCCGTGAGAATTTATGATATGCAAACCAACTTGAATATTTCATCTAGCAAGGTAAATGATCAATATCATTTGTAATCATTTTCTGATTTTGTTCCTTAGTCAAATTTTATTTTTCTACTTATGCATGCAAATGAAGAAAGTAGGCTTTGACATGAGAGATTTGGACACTTGAATTTTAGATATATGTACCAAATTAACAAGCAAGGGATGGTCAAAGGAATTCCTACCATTGAATTTTCAAATGGTGTTTGTAATGGATGTGCTCTTGGAAAGCATCCACAAGACAAGTTTGAGAAAGGGCATGCATGGAGAGCCTCTTCATCTTTGGAGCTTGTACACAATGATCTCATGGGTCCATTTCTAGTACCCTCAATGAGAAATGAAAAATATGTGTTGTCATTTGTATATGATTACATGAGATTCAATTGGGTTTACTTCCTAAAAATCAAATCTGAAGTTTTCAACATCTAAATATTTTCAAAGCACATGTAGAAAATCAGTATGGAAAGCACAACAAGATTTTCTGCACAGATAATGGGAAGGAATATGCCAACAAATATATCTATAATATTTGTAGTGAAGTAGGAATACAATTTCAACATACAATTCCTTACAGAAAGATGGGGTGGCTGGGAGGAAGAATAGAGCTTTAAAAGAGATGTCCAGTTGCATGATGTATGCAATACCTCTTCCATCAAAATTGCGGGATTTTTTAGCACTCCACCAGTTCTTCGAAGGCTGAAAAGGAGACCAGCAAAGGTAACCAAAAACCACTTTGACCTAGTAACTATCCCTACTAGGCTAAGAGGGCTCTCTAGATGTGATCACAACCAAGGATTGACTGTGGCATGAAATATATTAGGCTAGATATGATGGGCCTGTGTAGGTTTGATAATTTTAGGTTTAAAAGGATTAGGGATGAAAACATGGGCTTAGGTCTAGGGATCAAAGGCTTTAAAATCAGAAAAATATAAAGGAGAAAGGTAGAAATGAATATATGTTGTTTGGAGGTTTTTTTAGGTGTGGTGGTGAGTCCTTGAATAGTAGAGTGGATTTAATAGCCATGTTCATTTCCAGAATTCATTAAACTAAAATCATAAACATAAAGATGACATTTCCATATAAACAGAGTTAAATTAATAGAATTCTGCCTCTGAGCTGTAAGGAAAGCCATTGAAGATTCAAGGTATGAAAGAGGAGCTATATATCATTCAATAAATACTATAATAGAGAAGATACATGATCATAAACTCACTGCACATGAATTCCTAGATAATAGTTGCAACTACATCCTCTGATTTCTGAATATGAGTGAAAGTACAAGCTACAAGATTACAATCCACTAATGTCCAACCAGACAAATGACTGAAAATGATAGATATAGACCAAAAAAACATCTCCCCTCTCTCAGGGGCTGAATTCATTAGTTATGGAGCTGATTACATGATAATCTCAACAAAACCCTAATCTCTAGTGGAGGTCAACCCATTCACCTCATGATAGGAAAATAGATACATCTGACCAAAATTACATTTACAAGCAAGTATCTAGCCTGATTTACCATGTATGAGCTCAATTAAATCTGATGAAATCATTATTTAATCAATTACATAAAAAAAAGTCAATCTAGGTCAAAATTTCAGTGAAAATTGCCTTCTGAAGAAAGCGTAGCGACCTGGAAGAAAGCATAGCAAGCTCAGTAAAATCAAATTTTGGAGGCCTTCCAGGTGTCTAAATCAGGATCTGAAGGTACCATTGGAAAGCTCTGGATGTGTGCTACATGATAGGCTCATCAAGCACTGCAAAATGTGTCTTCTATCCATACAAATTTTGAATCTTCTAATGCTACCTAGAAAGCGTAGCGAAGGCTCCAAAAACAAGGCAGAACGATGATTTTTAGCATGTTTTTGGGAATTTTGACCACCCAAAATTGGTTGAATTGGTCAAAACATTGACTCATATTGATGTAATTTTCAAGAGGAATCCAAAAATGTTGAATTTTCCTCTAGTGGACCCCCCCAACAAAAGCGTAGCGTGGCCCATGCTACACTTTTGCCAGTATGGCTAGCTTTTAAAATTTCCAATTTTGATCAAAATTTCACAAAAAAACAAAATTTTCCCCAAAACTCCTCAAAATTGATCTAGAGGTGCCTCATTAGGTATTTTTTGCAACTAGGGAAGCATCAACAACAATCAAAAAAGTTTTCCTTCTCATTTTGACTTTGCATGGTTTCCTTCAGTCTGGCTTGCAACTGTTTGAGTTTGACATTACAAATTTGATTTCTTGCATAGTAATGGTCAACCATGTGCTTATGTATCTTGTTTTCCCTGTTGGCATTTTCAAGGAGTTTCTCCAAGTGAATATTGACCTTCTCAAGCCAAAACTCCTTGTTTTCATTGATTTCCATGGCTATTCTTTCTCAAAACTCAACTCTTCATCTCATGCATTTTGATCTCTTTCCCTCTGCAATGCTCTTCTAAGACCCATGGTCCTTTGTAATTTTCTTTTCACCCGCTCTTCATGCTTGTCTGACTCTTTAGTGTCAATAACTGCTTTACCTTTCATATCATGCATGCTAGCCTCAAACCGACTTTTCTCTAAAGACAATTGTTTTGCCTTCAACTGATTGTTTTATTGCTCTAGGAAGAAAATGATGAAATTAACCCTTTCCAAGTTGTCTTGAAGTAATTTTATCTGAGCATATTTGTCCTTGATTATCCTCTCTGAGTTTTCATGCTCTTCACTAGCCTCCAATTCTACTAGGTCAAAATCATGCTCCTCCTCATGGATGTCTCATGCTATGAATGTAATCATTGCTTTGCTAATGTGGGCTTGGCCCCTTCCTCAATATGAGGAAAAACCACAAGCCTTGTACCTCTCTGATAGGTCTTGGTGACCTTAATCTTCCTCCTCACTGAAATGGTGCTAGGTGAGCCAATCTCCACATGTCTAGATGGTGTTGAAGGTGTTGATGGTGTTGAAGGAGAAATAGGGCTAGTAGGCTGGCTAATAGAAGACAAAAAGACATATGTCTACATGAAAGTGTCCCAAGTGATGCTCTTCTCCTCAAGCTGGTGTAAAAAAATTATTTTGATCAGGGCATCATGGAAGAGGCTGCTTTCAAGACTACTCTGCTTATGCTGGAGCTTTTCTGCCATCTTTGCCAAACTTTTGTAGAGGTAATAGGGAAAATTGGGTGGCTTTACACCTGTGAAATGCATGAGAAGTTTGACATGATACCCATACAGTATAGATAATATTCCCTCACAGTTGAAGTACTTCATGATGATCTTCGTAAGTGGTGTGTACTTCTCAAGATTGTGCCCAACAGGAAAAATCTTCTTCATGTGTTGTTGGTGATGTCTTCTGAGATAGGGCTGATAATTTTGAAGGGCTAGATCTCGGTTCTTAAACTATTTTTCATGATGGTTAGGCATGCTTGTGGCCTCAGCTACTATATCAGTTGATATAGAGAAATCAATCCCTGCAATTGTTATTTTTTCCCTTTTGAGTTGAGTGGCAAACAACTTCGTCAATGTGGCATTATATTTGACCTTCTCAACTATTTGACAAAAAGGAAGACACCCTACTGCCTGAAAGAAATTCTTGGGCAGTGGTGTATACATCATTTCAAGGGTGTTTAGGGTCTCATTTCTTATCACCTGACCTCCTTTGTTATAAGATCTCTTTTCCTCCACTTTTTTTATTGCAAGGGGGAAAAACCCTAGTATGACAAAACAAGGGAAGGGGAAAAGAGATAGGATGAGTGATTTATGGAAGGGAGATGAGTGTAGCAAAATTGAGGGAGATGGGCAGGGGTTTTAGGGAGCTGTAGGAAGTGAAATGGGCAAGGGGAATGAGCTAGGAAATTATAACACAGTCCTAGCTACAAAAACTACCCAAAATGGCAGAATTGAGCTAGGGTTTAGGGTTTGGGACTTAGGAATGGTGAATGAAATGATGTGAAGGATGTGGAGGATGGTTAAGAGTTTCAAGGAGGTAAAAAAAATTGTGGGAAAGAGTATTTGTCATCAAAATTGTGAAAAAATGGTTTAACTACAAAAACACAACATGGAGGCTAATGTAGGTTTTTCACACTAAAACCATGAAATTGAGCTGCAAGGATGGCTTTGTTGAGGTGATACTTACATGTACATAGATTCTTGATACATTTAAAGCCTTAAAAACCTTAAAATAATGATTTGGTGCCTCCGGGAGAGAAAAGACAGCCTTGTGAAGATATCATAGCGTGGAGGGAAGAAAGCGCAGCAAGGCAACTTTAGCACCAAAATTTTGAGTGTTTTTGTCTTGAAATTGTTGAATTTCACTTGTTGATGAATGAGATATCTTCTTCATGAGTTTGAATGAAAAAAATTATTTTAATTGGTCTTTTTATAGCTTGTATTGGTCACTTTTCTTCTTTGTAGTGGGATGGCCCTCTACATGTCCTTTCACTTTGTTATTGAAAACTTGTAGCTTTGAAACTTTGTATGCAGCTTTAGAAACATGACGAAATTATTACATATTGAAACATGAATTGCATTTGAAATACCAATTACCTATTACCACTCCTCTAATTGTCAGATTTTATGTATGGAATGACAGATTTGGTGAGCTTGAAACCCTAATAACCTAACAGAGATACTGAACTGAATGAAATAATAATGGTGATGACTGGAATGATGATGATGATATTTGAATGATGGTACACTCAATTGGAGTGATGACAAGGACCATCATATGAAATTTTTTGAAAGGAATGGAAATAGCCCTAGACCAGCTACTACCCAGTGACCAAATTGTTGCTGGAAAACCTAATGAAATGACAAAAATTTGACTATGAGACCTTAAAAAAACATGATAAGATACCATTTGATCATTAGTGATAGGTTCTATAGGATGAAACTAACAAGATTAAACTATCAATTGTGCCTCATACATCTATAATAGATCTCCTTACAAATCTATTACTGGAAAAACACATTTTGAGGCTTGGACTAGCATGCAACTTGAAGTCATTCATTTATGAATTTTGGATCTTGATCATGGGCCCGCATTCCTATAGAGAAGAGAAAGGATTTGGAGCCTAAAAGAAAGGAATGCATGTTTTTTGGATATTCTGATGAAGTCAAAGGGTACATATTTCCTGATATCAACACTAAAGAGCTCATTATCGAAAGGAGTGTAAAGTTTGAAGAAGATGTTTTTCACGCACCACCAAATGAACATATTATAGAGTTTCCCTCACCATTAGTTGATGAGTATGTAGAGGATACTTCAGATCATCATTATGGTCTATATGAGCCTTTTCCTGTGACATCTTTTGGACCACTAGTTGTTGAACATCAAGATAATACTTCCTCATTCAATTCAAAAGATTCTTGACCACCTTCAACACGAAAATGGTGCAACATGAGTGATATATTCGATGATCCTGGCACTATACCTCAGTTTGAGGAATCTCCACAAACGATCTGTCTACCATCAGATAATTCACACTAGAGAGACTTATATCGAAAGGGAAGAGGCTGAAAGGAGGACTGATCACCTAAGATAAGAGAGACAAGACAATGATCAGAGGTATAACATGTCAAGATGGAAGAGGAGGCAACATAAAAATGAGAAATGTGGGAAACATCAACGAGGAAATAGTCAAGCCTTTCCATAATGTTTCCAGCCCAAACTCTATGGTTATTCCAAGTAATTTTTTTATTTTTGGGGATAATATCCACCAGGTCGTGATCTTCATTAATGGTTTCCAACTACTCTCTTAAAGGATTAGGGTTAAAACGACCTCCTCTTTTTTTATTAGCCTGCAAGATCATATTTAGATCCCCTCAAATGATGATATTAGGATTTTCTTCACTGTTTATGTCACCTTTCATGGTATTCCAGCAAACTTCTTTGTCTCTATAGTGGTTTGGCCCATAAATATTATAAACAGTTATCATGAGTTTTAATAACTACCATCTGATTCCAAGTTGTCTCGTTCCATATTGTGGATATTCCTCCCGAGACTCCTTTGGATTCCACCAAGGTGCTCGTGTAATTCCTAATTTTGTTGATGATATTTCCCATTTTTGTCTCTCCATGTCTGGTTTCTTGTAGAAGGACTATATCTGGCTTTTCTTAATTGAAAAGGTATTTTAGGGCAGTGTTTTTAGAGGGGTGCCCTAATCCCCTGCAATTCAAAGTAATAACTTTCATTATTTCAGGAATGCAAGTTGTTACCCTGTCTTCCCTTCTGGTTCATGCTGATTGGATTCTTTGATTATAGGCCCTCCGATGTAGGATTCTATTGGGTGTTGCGTACCAAGAGAAATATCCATCTGTGTTGCTTCATCACGATGGTGTTTGGATGATTTTCTTCAGAGGTTTGATCTTTTAAGGATTTCCAAAATAGCCCCATGCTCTTTAGTTGCATTCCTGGTGACAATTCGAACTGAAGAGGGCTCAAATGAAGAGGATGGAGGACATGACTTGGAAGGTGATGGATGTATGATGGAGTCCGGATGTGGGGAAGGGGTGGATGGCTAAGGAGGATCCTCTTCAGAGGAGGCAAGTGAAGAGAAAGGGTTGGAGAGATGAAGGGAGGATCGGGGGTTGGGAGAGGGTTCGGGGGGGATCAGGGATTTTGAGGGAGGATAAGGAAGGTTCCACATGAGAGTGATTGGGGGGGATGACATATTGAGAGGGTTGATGGGTAGATGAAGTACCAAATATTTAAGATTCACTGTCTTTTTATTTTTAATGACTTCCCATTGAGTTTCAGGATCTTTGTTTTCAACTTCAATAAATTTGTCACATCTATTAGTGAAACGACCGTATTCATGGCATACCTTACACTTTAATGGGATTTGTTCATAGTCTAGTTGCAGTATATGCATCTAGTTGTCCACTTTTAGCTTGATTTCCTCCAAAAGTCCTTTCCCCAAATCAACTTCAACGAAGATTCTTGCACAAGATTGCATGTTTTCATTTGGCTCGCTTCTGTCAATAAAATTTCCTACGACATTTCCAATCGCTCTTACTGAGTCATCTCCCCATCAATGAAGGGGTAGATGAGGAAGACAAACCCAAACAGGCACAACATTGGGAAATTCGAGTTCCGTATCGAAATATGGAGTCCATTTGTTTAGGTAAAGACCTATGGTGTCCATGAAGTATGGGCCATTCCTGAATATGATATCTTTGTCTTCTTTTGTCTCAAAATGGAATGTATAATGGCCCCTACCATAGAATCTGATAGAAATTTTCCCATTGATCTTCTCCATCCAGTTGCATTCTACCTATTTCTCGATTGTCTTCGGTGAGGGCCAGAGACCAGTAAATTTTCCAATGAGGCCTTTCTTAGCAAGTGAGATGGATGTCATTCGAGGGATCACAAGAGGCAGAGAAACTTCCTGAATCCCATCCAAATTTTTAACAAAATTTGATATTGCAGGCCTTGTTCGAGGCGAGTTCAAAGAGATGATAAACGGAGAGAAGGCCAAAGCATGATCAGGTGGGGAAGCTGCCTCTGGGATGTCCTCTGGAGGGGCCATGCGACCGCGGTTGAGAAGCTGAGGCTGCTATTGCAGGGGGTAGGGGGTGGGGCGGCTGTGCCTGTGTCTAGGTCATCCAGTAGCAGAATTTTTCACCCTTCATATTTCATTAATAATCCCCATCTTGCTAGAGTTTCTTAGCTAAAGACATGCATTTATTATTAATATTATTATTCATAATTTTTTTAAAATAGTAATAATTATTAAGAATAATTAATAATAATAATTACTGTTAAATAATTATTATTATTAATAATTTCGAATTTTTCTTCTGTGTTCCATACAAATTTATAAAATTTCTTTCAGTGATAATCACATCTAATCAAATTTTGCTGACACGTTTCGGACCAGCCAGCGTGATTCATCATTTAGACAAGATGAACCACACTGGTTGGTTCAGAACACATTGACAAAATTTGATTAGATGTGATTATCACCGAAAGAACTTTTATAAATTAATAATAACTATTAAGAATCATTAATAATAATAGTTATTTAGAATAATTAATAATAAAATTTATTTTAAATAATTATTATTAATAATTATTAAAATATTTGTTATTATTAAAATAATTATTATTTATATTATTTTTTAAATAATATTAGAATTGATTTTTAACATTTAATGTGGTTTATTTATATAAATAAATTAAATGAATGAATTTCTTATTAATAATACAATTATTATAAATACATTAATATTATTGCCATAAGTTTTTAATATTGGTCAGTTTCCTTTATTTATGGTTGCTTTTTGTTTTTGATGATGATGATGGTGGTCAATCTTTGGTCTATTGGACCTAAAGAAAAGAGTTATTTAGTTTGATTTGATATTTTATTCTTATGCTCGAAAATCTTGGAGAGAAGCCTCCCGCGCTCACTATAATTTTGACATCTTAAAAGGCTAGGAAGGTCAATATTGCAACAAAGATTATGAAATTGAGCTCTAATGTGGTTGTACATGGGGCACTCTAAGAGGAAGTGATTCTCATCCTCGATGTTCATATTATCATAGGGATGGAAGATCCTTTTCATCCATGGTGTTCTAGGAACTATCCAACGACCTGTTTCACTATAAAGCTCATGAAAGTTCGTTCTAATCTTGGCTATGTTAATTTTCTTCTTTGAACTAGTTAAAACAAAGAGATACTTTTGATAATATAATATATGGCTTGCTTTTATAATTTATTGAATTTATTTATAATAGAATTATTATTATTTTATTATTATTACATTTATATTAATATCAATAATAATATTAATATTAATATTAATATTAAATTTTATATTAGGTTTATTTCTATTGTTAGAGTCAATCACTCAATACATATTTCCTTACAATGTCACACCTTTCCTAGTGCGTTTATCATACAATGAAAAACTCATGCAAGTATTATTTCCTTGCTATACAGCTTTCCTATGCTTTTTAGTTTCTCCATACAATGAAACATCATGCAAGTATTATTTCCTTGCTATACAGCTTTCCTATCCTTTTTAGTTTCTCCATACAATGAAACATCATGCAAATTCTCCCTCCATAATAAAATAAATAAATAAATAATCATCATAGTTAGATTGGATGGTAAATAGGATATAGATACGACGGACTTAGTTATCTTGTACTTTACTCAATCTGTCAACTTGCTTTGAAAACGGTAAGGCCCGTCTTTTGATTGAAATTACAGTGAAATGACAGACGAAACACGCAAGGAGTCGTGATGTCCGACTTGAGTGGGCTTGGACTTGCTTCTGGAATGTTATATTTCAATCATATTGCTTTTGTTGTCTTCACCTGCTGCCATCCGACTAGCCTCTTGTCCCGTAGTGGTACAGGTTGGGCGGGGGTCTTTTATGCGGACGGGAGACGGTAGCCAGCTCGGAGGCATCAAAATAATATTTCGTCAGGTGTTAGTAATTTTTTCAAATTTGTAATTAGGATTTACAAATTTTTAAGAGGAAGTTATGAATTTTATAGAGGTGGGGTGATTCTTTAATATTGGGTTAGGGAAATGGTATTCGAGTTTAGGCTTTGATACATGGAAATGGTATTCGAGTTTAGGCTTTGATACATGAAGAAGCTTACCATTACACAAAAACTCGTATTCTTAAGTGTTAATAAACTTTCCACCCATAACTAGAATCACAAAAATAAAAATTATAAATTCCATAGAAGTAGTGCGATTCCGAAAAAGAAATTGCAGATAAGTGTGGATTCAAACCGGCAAAATCTGCAGGTAAGTGAGGACTGAAAACACTTCCTGGACATTTCATCGCCAGTTTCCTTGGCACTTCCTTGATCCTTCGACTGACGCGGAAGATTGAACCCCCTGATACGAAAGGAACCCCAGCCCACCACTTATCAACTACCATATTCATCTCGAATAGCTAACCAGGGAATCGATCATAGTTTCTTCTTCAATGGCGGCGAGAATGCGGAGAGCGTGGAGATATGATGTATTTTTGTGCTTCAGAGGCTCAGATGCGAGGAAAAGCTTCGTAGATCATCTCTACGGAGCCCTCACAGCGAGCAACGAAATCCATGTTTTCTACGATGCACATAAAGTGAAAAACGGTGAGAATATGAAGCCATGTATAAAGGCCGCTATTGAATCCAGTCGAATCAGGATTCCTATATTCTCCCCAGATTTTGCAACCTCTGTGTGGTGCCTGAACGAGGTCTCGCTTATTGCTAGTCAGGAGCAGGGAACGGTTATCCCTCTGTTTTACAAAGTGACTCCTTCGCAAGTGCGTCACCCAGAGCGATCTGGCAGCCCATTTGCTCAGGCATTCCAACATCATCACAGTAGCGGAATTCACAGTCCAGACGAAATTGACATATGGAAAGCTGCTCTGTTCAAAGTGTGTAATGTTTCAGGCTGGACACTCGACGACACAAACGGGTGGGTTGATCACTAAATTAGATTTAGCTTCTATCTGATTCCTTTGGTATTTGTTTAGTTGATTGCTATTTTCAAAAATGGAAAACTCTCTGTTCGATTGCTGTTTATGAAATGCAAAGGAGCCATGTTAAGGGCTTGACACTTGATGATAGGCATGGTGTGTCGATCAAATTAGTATTTTGCTCTCTGTGTTTGGTTGTTTGACCCATCCGTGTTTTCCAAACTGTGCGCAGATATGAAGCGGCGTTAGTGAAGCGTGTGGTTGAGGACGTGGTGAACATTGCAAAATAAGGTGGCCGACTGATTAACAACCAACAATTGTGCCCGAAGGTGCACAAAAAGGAGCTTATAAAGTGGAGAGAGAAAAATATTGGAGAAACTAATGGTATACGTGTTGAACTTCTCTAAATATTTGGCTTTTATTAGTTGATGGTACCTATGGTCCTGCTTAAGCCCAGGTTCCGAGAGGACAAAAGGAATCTTGTTAACTTTTCCATTAATCAGATGACCTATGCTTATCAAAAGCAATTTTCCTTTTTGGCGAGGACTATTATTCATTTATTTTTCAATGTTGTTTTTAGTCATAATCAAGTGATCCTTACTAATTGCATTACTAATGCCTTCCACCTTACTTGCTATGAAATACGTTACATCCTGTAATTTGAATCATTTCATGGTCACGCCCTCCAATGGCCAGAAAGATGCATATCAGCCTCGCGTTGAAGACTTCGTGCATCAATATCACACGATCCTTCTGCTGCCTCGCAGATTTGAAACCTGACATCCAAAAAGATTTTAAGCTCCGCACGTTGGAAACCTACTATCTACGGTTTTCCGGGCTTTAACTAAATTTTAGTCTTTTTTGCAAAGATTATCTGTTTTGAGGATTTTAGTTTTTAGTTACATTATAAAGTGGTTTATATAAAGATTTTAAGCCATCCAGGTTCGAAATTGCAGTACATAGGTTCTTATCCTGCCGTCCATGGTTTTCTTTCATGCTCTAACTAAATTACAGTTTAAAAAAAAAATTGAAAATTTTAGGTTTTGAATTAGAATATAGTGGTTTAGATGAAGGTTCGAGCCATGCAGGTTCGAAACCTGCCGTCCACGGTTTGAGTTTTTATCTTTTAACTAGATTATGTTTGTTCCAATCGTCCATGGTATTTCAATTCTTGTAACTAAATTATATAGTCTTTTATGAATAGATTTTGAAGATTTTAAGTTTTAATTAAATTATATAATGGTTTATATAAAGATTTTAAGTTGTGTTGTAAACGGCTTTTCTGAGCTATATTATAACAAAAAAAAATATCATTTATATGGTCTAACTAAATTATAAGGCTTTTTATATAAATTTTTGGAATATTGTTGGGCAGCTTAGTATGGAGAGATCTTGTCACATAAAGAGATGAGAAAGGTAACACTATAAACTCCACTGAAATGGCGGTCCAGATACCAATATTGGGTCAGAAATATTGGCATTATGAGATTATTCTGGTTTGCACAAAATATACAGGTATATTTTTACATGCAGAAGTATTGGTGGAAATGGCGGTCAGATATCAACATTGGGTGAGAAATATTGGCATTATTAGATTATTCTGGTTTGCACAAAATATACAGGTGTATTTTTTACATGAAGAACTATTGGTGGAAATGGCGGTCCAGATACCAACACTAGGTCAATATTATTGGCATTACAAGATTATTCTGGTTTGCACAATATATACAGATGTATTTTTACATGCAAAAGTATTGGTATTATGGGGTTACTCTGGTTTAAAAAAAATACATACAAATAAATTCTTTACATGTTTATGGGGATTTGAGAACTTTTATTGATCAGATCGATGGACACATAACATTCCATCCTCCTCTCTTATATGGATGGATTGACCCTAACAAACAAATCATGGACACTTTTCCAGGCATTTCGATTCAACACATATACTGGAATCAACATGGTAACAAACTTACTCTAAAAAAAGAGTCCTAGCGGTGCTTATGGGGTCACGAGATACAAATATATAGAAGACAACCATAAGCGAGAGGAGGGCTTGCTCCATGGGCTTGCTCCATCTCCTGTAACATATCAATGCTCCCGTGTTTTTTCTGCCTTTGGATTTTTTACACAAGTCGTGTGATTGGTCTTTTTCTATCATGTTTAATCACTTTTTTATGAAAAATTTTGTTCATGTCACAAACTTTGTATAACAAATCAATGCTCACCTGTATTTTCTGCCTTATGATTTTTACAGAAGTCGTGTGCTTGGTCTTTTTCTATCACGTTGTGCTTGGTCTTTTTATGATAGTTTTTGTTCATGGCACAAAGTTTGTATAAAAATAGGATGACAATATGTATTGGATCATAAATTTATGTTTTTTAATAGGATCATAAATTTTAATATAAATTTTTTATTACTTATCAAATGAAGAAAACCAAAGAAATCAGCCATACAAGTTTTCCAATTAGAAGTTCAGAGATTTGGGCCTGCCATTCACCCCATGAAGAAATGTTTGGCAGATACCGTGGCCATTACAGCAGAAGGGTTTTCTTCAATAGATTGTACAAGCTTTATTCCTCTAAAATATTCGATATACAACATTTAGTTGTTTGGTACTAATGGTAACATGGTTGGCCCTTTTGAGGTGAGGAGACATATGTTTCAATTTATCTTATTACCATCTTGGGCATCATCGAAATTATTCATTTCATTCTCCTTTTTTTTTGTTTCATGCAACTATTTTTGTCAACTTTCACTTCTCATCTTGTAAGCAAGGCTTTAATCATGTCATCCCCTCTTTTTATAGAACTATAAGGAAGGCTATTGTATCAGGCCTTAACATCATCTTCAAGGCTTTTAACAAACAAAAGGACCCAACAATTTCTCAAGTAATTTTTTCTATAATGGTTTTTTACCTGAGGCTTTTGGATGTGATGAGGATTATAAAATTTCAGTTGGGTCACAAGGACCTCCAAGTGTTTCTCCTTTGCTGAATGAATTATCACTTCGGATATATGCCATTGACAATGGAAAATTTCAAGGATTTCATAGCTCACATGAAATTGCTACTTATGACTTAAGACAACTAAATAACATTTTTTTTACTAATTTTTATCTTCAATGATTTTTTATATGTCACAATGCTTCCACTTTCAAGGATTTCATAGCTCACATGAAACTTCTACTTATGATTTAAGACAACTGAATAACATTTTTTTTACTAATTTTTATCTTCAATGATTTTTTGTATGTCACGACACTACCAGAATTTATCCCTTATAGCGTTTCCTTTACAACACGTGGTGCAATTCCTAGTTTAATAACTATGCTAATAATAGATCTTATCCATTCCTCTGTTGATATTCATTCATTAACTAGTTAGTTAATCATGCCAATTTAGAATGTAGTGATCCTTTCCTCCTAAAAATTGAAGGCTTTACAACATCATAAATGATTTAATCCATCCTAAATTTTTAAACAAAAACACATATTTGTTGAAATATAAAAAATATTAGATATTTTGTCACACTACCATTTAATATCGGGTGTTTATATTTTTATCACTAGCCTCCCCGAAAATTCGATTGAAAGAGCCTTCATGCCCTATGGTACCTTAGTGTTCCTTTTCTTAGAACCAACTTGGAATTTTTACTAGAGATTAAAATAATGGTACTTTAATCTGTGGTTGCTTGTATTGGAATATAACACATTTTATGATTTGAATTTTATATTTTTATCACTAGCCTTCTCGCAAATTTGATTGAAAGAGCTTTTATGCCTTATGGGAATTTAGTGTTCTTCTTAGAATCAATTTGGATTTTTTACTAGAGATTAAACTAGCAATTGTATCAGATGTTGCAAAGGAAATACCGTAAGGAAATAACATATAACATTAATTAATATTTTTTTGACAATTGTTGAGAAATTTTTTTATCAACTGAAGGTAAGGATTGTGTTACAATGAGATCTTAATGCAATATTTCTTCCATGAGCCTTAAGAATCACTAGGCATATGTTGAAGTTAAATACCTTGTATGATTATGCCAACATGAATGCCTCGTAAATAAAGAAATAGATTGTGATTTTCTACCTTCGAAATCAAAGGTACTTTTGGTACAATTCCTTCATATTTCTTCTAGATCACTTTATCCACGTATAGAAAACTTTAATCAATACAAAGAAAATTCTATATAGTTTGAAAGATGTGTCTAAAAAGGATTATAACAATTTTGTAAAATGAGAGAACTCTAGTGACCTTAATAATTATCATCCCAATTCTTATCACATGCCTTCCACATCTAGAAAGAACATGAAAACATATTCTTCCCTACCCCATTATTCCGTAGAATAGAAACACTATTGGCATAGCCCCAGACTGACAAGTAATTAGTCAATTACTCAAAAATCCAACTCCGAAGGTTTATAATACTCTAACAAAATACAAGAATTATCCATATGTTGAACAACCAACAAGATGGACATGGAAGAAATGAAGATAACCTGTTTGAATAATGATAATTATGTCTTTGTTTTTAAAATTTGCAAATCCATATGTTGAACAACCATCAAGATGGACATGGAAGAACTAAAGATAACATGTTTGAATAATGATAATTATGTCTTTGTTTTTAAAATCTACAAATCCATAGTAGAAAATTTTTATGCTCTGTTACTTCTTAAGAGTTGTGAAAACCCAAATTCAGGATTCCAAAATAAACACAGTTATCCATAATACTATAAACATAATTTTTTTTAATAATAATAACTCCTATAAAAAATAATAGTAAATCATATAGTATATCACCTATGTATTTTACAAAAATATTTCATATAAATATATTTTCTTTCAAATCAAAAAGATAAATCTAGCTTTTCCTACCCGATCATGGCCATAGTCTGTCTAAAAAAACATAATAATAATTTTGGCCTCTTATAGAGACTCAGTTATGTCCATAAACCTATAACTTAATATTATAAGAGCCACCATATATATAATAACCATCCAGATGAACTGGATATAGAAATAAGTAAAGCATTAATCAGATAAACAAAATAGTCTCCCTACTAATCAAAATGCTATGAAGGATTGGTGATAGAATTCTGACGTTGCATCTCCTATCCTCTTAGTGATGTTCCAAATGCCCTACAGAGCATCACTCTTAAATAAAGTGGTGCAACAATATTTAAAGATGAAAGATCTCTTCTAAAATAAATCACGCAGAGCATCATTCTTAAATAAAGTTGTGCAACCATAATTAAAGATGAAATATCTCTTCTAAAAAGCAAAAAAAACAGTGTGTATAAACTTGACATGATCTTTGAATATTATTGAACTTATGGCCATCATAGTCTCCAAAGGTCTAAATGTGTTAGTAGTATTTCTCAATAGCAAATAGAAGAAGCAAGTTTAAGCCAAAAAGTTCTATTGTTAAATATTCTGCCAAGACCACTCTGAAATAAATATATTTTCTACATACTTAACCAAATATTAAAATTAAAATTGAAATTTAAAATTAACAAAATATTTGAA
>JAXQQM020064566.1:0-58621 GCA_034641835.2 Pinus albicaulis
ATAATAAAAATATAATATTTTAATATAATATATAAATTATATATATATATTTTAAATTTTTTTTAATAAATAAACCTTCTTCTTTTTTTAATTTTAATTATCGAATTAATCCAAGTGGAAAAGAAAATTTTGATTGTCGAAGTGGTCCAACTCGAACACGAAACAAGTGATTCAACTTCTGACTAAATTACTGACTAAATTGACTTAAAAATTATGGTAAGCGGAAAGAGAGGGAGAATGGACGTTGGAAGTGAATGACTCACACTAATTATTTAATTTCTCACAGTTGAACCGATACCAACAATTGTAGCATGAGTAAAAATGTATGGTTGTAGGTGTAGGTGTCCACAATAGTTCATGGTTTGACTATTAGATGAGTCTATTGTTTATGAAGGACAACAACCTCATACCAATAGCAGGAAGCCAACAAATGACCTCTTTTGTTGATTCTTGTCGCGGTGCAACTGGGGGTTGAATAAGAAAATGTGTGTGTATGTTATTGTTTTAAGTTCGAACTTCGAATAAAACAAGAAAGTGACTATAGGAGGCAGAGCGTGTGGCTCTAGGTAAAACCAACGAATAGGCAAGGGAGAATCACTAAGTATTGAACAGTGGGACAGTGCTGTGTGATGGTAAATGGTAAGCTAATAGCAGGAAAAGAAATTTTTGAAAAAACTTCAGTAAATCGTTGATAATAACCGGCCAAACCTATAAAGGATCAGATGTCTGCTACGTTTTGGGGTATCTTCCATTCCATAATCGTTCTGATTTTCTCCTGGTCAACTGCAATTCCTTTAGTAGAAATAACATGACCAAGGTACTGTATTTCTTCCTTGAAGAAATCACACTTGCTGAACTTAGTGTGCAACTGATGCTTCCGTAGCATTTCCAGCACTATCCGTAAGTGCTCTTTATGCTCTTCTACATTCTTGGAATAAACTAAAATGTCATAAATGAATATTAACACAAAGTTATCTAGAAAGGGGTGAAATATACCATGCATCGGCCTCATAAATTTTGTTGGTGCATTAGTCAATCCGAATGGTAACACCACAAACTCGTAATGTCCGCACCTAGTATGAAAAACAGTTTTATGTATGTCTTCATCTGTTATCTGGATCCGATGGCATCCTGACCTTAGATCTATCTTTGAAAATAATACATCTCTCTTGACTTGATCAAACAGATCATCAATTCGTGGTAAAGGGTATCTATTTTTTACATTTAATTTGTTGAGATGGTGATAATCCATGCAAATTCGCATGGTTCCGTCTTTCTTCTTCACGAATAGCACTGGTGCTCCCGAAGGGGATACACTTGGTCAGATGTACCCTTTATCCAGTATTTCTTGTAACTACATCTTCAGTTCAGTTAATTCTGGTACGCTCATTCAGTATGGTGTCCTCGAAATGGGTGATGCTCCAGGTATCAACTCTATGGTAAAATCAATGTCCCTTCTGGGTGGCAAACCTGGTATTTCCTCTGGAAATACGTCCATAAACTCTTGCACTATCGGGATATTTTCCATCATTGGAGCCTTTTCTTTGGAATTAGTAAAACCCGATGGCATATAACTAGCATCCCTTCCTCGTGCACTTACCCATTTGAGATGCCGTGATAGGACGCAACTGCAGGGGTTTCTTTATACCTTGAATTTCCTTACGGGTTCCATCTTGCATTCTGTAATATATGACTTTTTCTTTACAGTCTACTAATGTCTAGTGCTTCTCCAACCAGTCCATACCAAGTAGCACATCATAGGATCCCATAGGTAATATATTCAGGTCTACAGTTAGATGTTGTTCACTAATTTCTAGTGCCTAGTTCAGAATCTTGGCACAAACCTTTATCTTTTCTCTCGTGGCTAACTGTACCAGCCATGGATTTCTGAATTTATGACTCTACAATTTACAAATCTCTACTAATTCCGTGATACCACACTACTCCCGCACCATAAAAATGGGTGGAAGTAGGTAACCTTCTTTCCATACATAATTTCGGTTTTGTGTTCTTTCGTTTATTTGTTCCTACACACAGTTATTTACCCAGTAGTCTTTTATGATACCTTTGCAGATTGGCGCACTCTACATTCTTGGCAAGAACCCTAACAGGTAACATATGGGTTGTGTTCTCGTTTTCTTTTAAGTTTCTTCCTCGGCTATAATGGTTTGCTGAAAAACAATGTTTAACCTTACCTCTCCTTTATGCAGGTACACTGTCTAAAACTTGGAAAAGACGCATTCTTTGGTGGAGCTCATTCGCCATCGTTAAAACTATCTCCCGGCTAAAATTTTCCATGCACTCCCTTCCGTGTCTAGGCCTTTAAATTATGAACCTTGGCTTGAAGTCTTGGTACTTCAAATATTTACCATCGTTATGGTTCCTAAAAGTTTATATTTTCTCACAACTATGCCAAATGGTGCATGCCACCTTCATTAGCATTCTACTGTAATCATTTTAGTTTCCTTACTTAAATTGGTTCAAATGTGTTATGGTGTGGCTTGTCCACCAACCCTCTCTCTGACTATAAATTTTTCTTTTAATTGTTCGAACTCTTGGAGGGCAGTATAGAGTTTGTAGTTTCGAGAATTATTAGTTCTTCATATCTGGACTCTGTCTTTCATCAAAGCTGAACTGTGTAGATAAAATACTTTCGGTTCTAATATGTATATATATACTGTAATTTTCGGTAACGTACTATGTTGGGTTTATGATAGTATTTTCAGAAATTTCTCTACAATACTTACAGGGATTTTTGCCTTAATTTCCATTTGTAAGCATGCTACTTTTCCTTTGATATTTCTCACCTATTCTTCTCAGTTTACTGGGTTATTCGAATGGTTAACATAGAGGTTATTCATAGCAGTTTAAATGGTCTCAACTTTTCTATTCTTTCATTTCCAGAATAAGAATCTACATAACATGTCTATTTTACTTAGAAATGTTCCATTTTTGTTTATTGTCTGTTCTATCAGCAGAGTTTATATTTTACAGTTTCTAGTAGTGTTTGCAATGTAGTTTTTGGTCTTTTTCAGCAATTTTATAACTTACAGTTTTCTTAGCTAAAAATAACATTTAAAATTTCTCACTATACATATTTAAGAGTCCACTGGACCGACTGTTTTCTAGTTTGTGTATAGTTTATATGGTTGGAACAACGTCTTGCATTCTAGAGCCTCTGAGCTCTGGAATCAAACAAAGTTTCCCTACTGATTCATAGTTAAATTTCCTGTTCCAATTATATAATGTACTTTTCCAGTTTTGCCTAGTTTGTCTACAGCATGCAAAACTCGCTTCTTCTACTGTTCTGTAAATCTTTATTAAATGTACATACAAATTAAAAATCTAATAGTTTTACATAGTGTTTCTTCTCTTTCATAACTGCAGACTTTTCAACAGACAATTGACCAAATCATATATTACTCAACCATATTACTCAGTTCTATAGTCCCTTTTCCTGGTATCATTCTACAAAATTTACCTAACAAATTTTTAGTAGAATTTACTTATCTGTTAATTGACTGTGGTTGCCCTCCCTACCGTGGATGAGGCAATTACGTCCTCACCCCCCTATACTCCACTCTTGAGCCAAGTAGAAAGAAATAGTTCTCGGAAGAGATCTCAGGACTCTGGTCCAATCTACCTTCCAGAAGATTACAGGATAGCTGAGAGAATTTCCACTGGTTTCTACCAGCTCGGGAAAATCATTCTCCCTCTCCTTTCTTCACTTCACGACACATAAATCAGAACCCCTCTTCCTCACAAGGATGTTGCTTTATCCACATAGGAAGAGTAATTCACTAAATTGTTTCCATTCAACTACTTTTCAGTTGGAATAAATATTTTTACCATCAGTCTTTCACCTTATGGAACCAATTCTATAATCAATTTTATTTAATCAAATTTAATTCATGTTCATAATGTACTATAATATATAAATTATATTTATATATATATATATATACAAGTTACAACAATAAATTATATTTTAATATAATATATAAATTTTATATATATATATATATATATATATATATATATATATATACATATATATATATATATATATATCTTTTAATTTTCAATTTTTTTTAATAAATAAACCTTATTTTTTTTAATTTTAATTATCGAAGTAATCCAAGTGGAACACGAAATTTTGATTGTCGAAGTGGTCCAACTCGAACACGAAACAAGTGATTCACCTTCTCACTAAATTGACTTAAAAATTATGGTAAGCGGAAAGAGAGGGAGAATGGACGTTGGAAGTGAATGACTCACACTAATTATTTAATTTCTCACAGTTGAACCGATACCAACAATTGTAGCATGAGTAAAAATGTATGGCTGTAGGTGTAGGTGTCCACAATAGTTCATGGTTTGACTATTAGATGACTCTATTGTTTATGAAGGACAACACTCTCATACCAATAGCAGGAAGCCAACAAATGACCTCTTTTGTTGATTCTTGTCGCGGTGCAACTGGGGGTTGAATTAGCAAATGTGTGTGTATGTTACTGTTTTAAGTCCGAACTTCGAATAAAACAAGAAAGTGACTATAGGAGGCAGAGCGTGTGGCTCTAGGTAAAACCAACGAATAGGCAAAGGAGAATCACTGAGTATTGAACAGTGGGACAGTGTTGTGTGATGGTAAATGGTAAGCCAATAGCAGGAAAAGCAATTTTTTAAAAAACTTCAATAAACCGCTGATAATAACCGGCCAAACCTATAAAGGATCGGATGTCTGCTACGTTTTGGGGTATCTTCCATTCCATAATCGTTCTGATTTTCTCCTGGTCAACTGCAATTCCTTTAGCAGAAATAACATGACCAAGGTACTGTATTTCTTCCTTGAAGAAATCACACTTGCTGAACTTAGTGTGCAATTGATGCTTCCGTAGCATTTCCAGCACTATCCGTAAGTGCTCTTTATGCTCTTCTACATCCTTGGAATAAACTAAAATGTCATCAATGAATATTAACACAAATTTATCTAGAAAGGGGTGAAATATACCATGCATCGGCCTCATAAATGTTGCTAGTGCATTAGTCAATCCGAATGGTAACACCACAAACTTGTAATGTCCGCACCTAGTATGAAAAACAGTTTTATGTATGTCTTCGTCTTTTTTCTAGATCCGATGGTATCCTGACCTTAGATCTATCTTTGAAAATACTACAGCTCTCTTGACTTGATCAAACAGATCATCAATTTGTGGTAAAGGGTATCTATTTTTAACATTTAATTTGTTGAGATGGTTATAATCCATGCACATTCACATGGTTCCGTCTTTCTTCTTCACGAATAGCACTGGTGCTCCCGAAGGGGATACACTTGGTCAGATGTACCCTTTATCCAGTATTTCTTGTAACTACATCTTCAATTCAGTTAATTCTGGTACGCTCATTCAGTATGGTGTCCTCGAAATGGGTGATGCTATAGGTATCAACTCTATGGTAAAATCAATGCCCCTTCTGGATGGCAAACCTGGTATTTCCTCTGGAAATACGTCCATAAACTCTTGCACTATCGGGATATTTTCCATCATTGGAGCCTTTTCTTTGGAATTAGTAAAACCTGATGGCATATAACTAGCATCCCTTCCTCGTGCACTTACCCATTTGAGATGTCGTGATAGGATGCAACTGCAGGGGTTTCTTTATACCTTGAATTTCCTTACGGGTTCCAGGTAATATATTCAGGTCTACAGTTAGATGTTGTTCACTAATTTCTAATGCCTAGTTCAGAATCTTGGCACAAACCTTTATCTTTGCTCTCGTGGCTAACTGTACCAGCCATGGATTTCTGAATTTATGACTCTACAATTTACAAATATCTACTACTTTGGGACTTACGTAGCTTAAACTTGCACTTGGGTCTACCAAAATAGAAACAGGTTGAGATAGTAATTTACCTTCTAATTATATCATTGTTGGTTAGTAATCTGCCTGCCGATCTTCCAGGGGTGTGTTAATTCTGGGTATATTTTTGGCTCCATATCCTACTGTTGAGGCCTCCTGTAAGTTGGTAACTACCTCGCTCCCTCCTCATTGTGGACAATTTATGTAGTAGTGTGCCTCACCACACCCCCATCACTATAAGAGTGGCTTATGATTTTGTACTTGATCTGGTTTGCTAGAAGCTTCTGTAGGTTTATCTTCTGCAGGCCATCTTATTCTTTGATGATTCCTACCAAATTGTTTTCTAACTGAACTTCTGGCAACACTCTTGAAATTACTGGTTTTGTTTTTCTTGAAACCAAAACTATCCTTATGTTCTTTCTTGTCTGCTAGCTTTTACCCTGTTCTCCTTTTGCTTTAGCTTGTTGGTAGCACATTCTTTCCTTCTGGATTGCCTCGTCCATAGTTTTTGGATTCACAAACTCAATTCGTTCCTTCATATGAGTCAGCAAACTACTCAAGAACCACGGTACTTTTTCCTTTTCATCTCTTAAATAAGGAACATAACGGAGTAAGGAAGTGAACTTGGTGATGTACCCATCCATTGTCATTTGTCCCAGTTTTAAGTCATGGAACTCTCTAGACTTTTCATCATAAAAGCATTCAATTAAGTATTTATCCTTAAAATACTGTTGGAATGAATCCCAAGTCACATCCTAATCATCTATACTACGAACATTTTTCGCTTCCTCCCACCATAGTGTGGCCTTCTCCCTCAACTCACAAATGGCCAATCTGGCTTTAAGATTACTATTATATTCGTAAACTTGGAAATACTTGTTCATGTTTATTAGCCATGCCTCAACCACTTCTTCCTCTACTCCATCAAACATACTGTTGGTGGATTAATCCGTCTTGCGGACAAGACCGATCTCCCTAGTACTAAAAGTATCTAGCAACAAACAGCCAAATAAACTAATCTTTATCTAAGCATATATGATCCACGAAAAGCTCTATTAAGGTGTTAAGGACTTACCGTTTGTCTAGTGCTTGTTTGAAGTCGTTGTTGTCCCTCGCGCGCTTGAAGGAGTTTTCCTCGTAAACCTGCAGTCACAAACAAGCAAAATATTATATAGCACCTGTATAGAAATCATCATAAACCATGCTTATCATATTGATCAAGGAATCTATGAAATAAACCATTGATTGAAAGCTTATTGAGAAAAATGAGTATATTTGTATTAATTTCAAAAGAAGAATATCCTTACAACCTGAGCCTTAATGTTGCACAGGACTTTCCGGGGTCCGAAGCAGGAATCTCCTCTACTTTGATAAGCTCTGCACTCCTCCAACCAAGACGAATAGAGGTATGTAATCTCTCCTCACTAAAGTCTTAGTTAACTGAGTCTGAATCTCAACAGAACTTAACCTCAAATCTTCTTAAGCTTGACCTCCCCTTGAGGCTACCCAATGCCTCTTTTTATAGTGGAAAAGAGGCGGTTTTATGTTCCAATTATGAAGGGATAGAATCCTCCTTCAAAGGGATAAGCTCCTCACATCAAGGGGTTAGCTCCATAAGGTAAGGGATACATGCACCTCATAAGAGCGGTTCTATCACCGCAAGATATTTTCTGGAAGCTTCTAGAATTCACTTTTATTGAGCTTTTTGGAAATTAATTGCACCTTTTATCTTACAGGGGTCCGCGCTTTTAACACAAATAAAGTGCGTTCAGGTACGCAGGAGAGCTGAACATTGGGTGTGGGACCGCAGGCAAGATAGCGAGAAAGTGCGATACCAAAGTTTAGGAGACTTTTAGGAACCTTTCTCTGATTTTCAAGGCTTGACATGAGGAACTGATATGTTAGACTTGCAAAGGGAGAAGTATGAGTAATAATGAGCTCATACACATAGCAGAATGTCAGAATGACAATTTTTAGTGTAACACATAGGTGGTTTTATTTTTCGAAATTCACCTTGTAGTTCCACTTTCTGTCTCTTAACTTCTTTCTAATATGATACATTATCTGACTCAGCCTCATTGTAGTTTTTATTTCTACTACTCTACTGAGACTGACTTCTTTCCAATCTGTCTGTGGCGTGGTCTCTTACTTGTTGCTCATTTCCTTCTTGCATGTCTCTGTTAGGGTTGGGTTGTTCCATCCCCTGATTCTGTTTATCTGAGAGGCTTTTCCATATCCTCTCATGTTCTTGCACCAAACGTGCATTAGCACTTTGAACCCTCACCATTTCCTCTTGTAGATTTTGTATTTTATTTAACATAATGCTAGTTTGGTGTTGTTTTTCCTCCAACAGTCTGCTTATTTGTTGGTGCTGATCTACACTCAGCTGCACCCACATCTACGGATTCATTTCTGGTCGGGGTTAAGGTTCGTCAGTGTTTTGGGGTGGTTGTTGTGTTTGCCCCTTCGCATAATGTCTCCTGTTATACTTCTTTTCTCTCTGTGCATCATTATACACACAGCTTAAAAATTTAGTTGACCCATAGGGTCCCAGCGTGCAAACGCTGCTTTGATACCACTTGTAACATCCAAGGCTACATTAAAAAAAAAAATTACTTTTCATCATTTGTACAATTGTTATTTTGTTACACTTCTACTTTACAAATATAAATATACAACATTAACATTCACAACCTTTATCATGGAGCTTTGATTAATATACATCTAAGTAATGATTCTAACTAAAAAGAGGGACTATATACACATACATATATATTTCAATACACATATCCACGGCTAATCATATGTTACACAATTGGCATTCTGATATTCGAGGAGTGAACTGTCCGCCTTTATGATCATGTTGTACTTTACATTTAAAACTAATCCAAATTTGAGATATAATTTCAATCAACTATAAGGAATTGGCATTGTTTGGAAATACGACACTTTATTCGGGTTCTCGAAATATTCGCCTCCGTAATGGATTGTAATTATGGTGTACAGTTGTTCACTCTTCCACCGTAGATATGTCTAGACGATCTAATGATGACTGTGACTTTGGGTTTCGAGGTATGACTTACCTTGTTAACCGTTTTCCCTTGGGCCTTTTGGCATTCTGTCTCGGCTCTCTGGTTAAAGAACTCTCGGATTCCGCCTCGGCCCTCTGCAGGAGGAAACCCTTGGCGTTTCATCTCGTCTCTCTACAGGAAGATTATGTTGCTTCTGCAATTAGACTCTACTCATAACTTCTTCCAGTTAAACCGGCTTCACCATCGCTCTTCAAGGTATGAAGCTTACGGTGCTGAGAGTTTTATTGTTTTTATTCACTGCAAAATTAATGGTTCGCCATTGTTATTCCCTTGCAGATTTTTTATACCTTATTTTTGCTATTTTTCGAGTTAAATCTCATCTCTCCTCGTATCTATGTTTAATGTTAATGCGTTACTGTCTAAGGTCATGGTGAGGCATTATCAACCTCCCTTTTAGCCAAATTCCATGATACCACACTACTACCGCACCGTAAAAACGGGTGGAAGTAGATAACCTTCTTTCCATACATAATTTCGGTTCAGTGTTCTTTGGTTTATTCGTTCCTACACACAGTTATTTACCCAGTAGTCTTTTATGATGCCGTTGCAGATTGGCACACTCTACATTCTTGGCAAGAACCCTAACAAGTAACATATGGGTTGTGTTCTCGTTTTCTTTTAAGTTTCTTACTCGGCTATAATGGTTTGTTGAAAAACAATGTTTAACCTTACCTCTCCTTTATGCAGGTACACTGTCTAAAACTTGGAAAATACGCATTCTTTGGTGGAGCTCATTCGGCCACCGCTAAACTATCTCCTGCTAAAATTTGACAAGTACACCTTCCGTGTCTAGGCTCGGAAATTACGAACCCTTGGCTTGAATTCTTGGTACTTCAAATATTTACCATCGTTATGGTTCCTAAAAGTTTATATTTTCTCACAACTATGCCAAATGGTGCATGCCACCTTCATTAGCATTCTACTGTAATCATTTTAGTTTCCTTACGTAAACTGGTTCAAATGTGTTATGGTGTGGCTTGTCCACCAACCCTCTCTCTGACTATAAATTTTTCTTTTAATTGTTCGAACTCTTGGAGGGCAGTATAGAGTTTGTAGTTTTTAGAATTATTAGTTCTTCATATCTGGACTCTGTCTTTCATCAAAGCTGAACTGTGTAGATAAAATACTTTCGGTTCTAATATATATATATATATATATATATATATATATATATATATATATATATATATATACTGTAATTTTCGGTAACGTACTATGTTGGGTTTATGATAGTATTTTTGGAAATTTCTCTACAATACTTATAGGGATTTTTGCCTTAATTTCCATTTGTAAGCATGCTACATTTCCTTTGATATTTCTCACCTGTTCTTCTCAGTTTACTGGGTTATTCGAATGGTTAACATAGAGGTTATTCATAGCGGTTTAAATGGTCTCAACTTTTCTATTCTTTCATTTCCATAATAAGAATCTACAGAACATGTCTATTTTACTTAGAAATGTTCCATTTTTGTTTATTGTATGTTCTATCAGCAGAGTTTATATTTTACAGTTTCCAGTAGTGTTTGTAATGTAGTTTTTGGTCTTTTTCAGCAAGTTTATAACTTACAGTTTTCTTAGCTAAAAATAACATTTACAATTTCTCACTATACATATTTAAGAGTTCACTGGACTGACTGTTTTCTAGTCCGTGTATAGTTTATAAGGTCGGAACAACGTCTTGCATTCCAGAGCCTCTGAGCTATGGAATCAGACAAAGTTTCCCTACTGATTCATAGTTAAATTTCCTGTTCCAATTATATAATGTACTTTTCCAGTTTTGCCTAGTTTGTCTACAACATGCAAAACTCGCTTCTTCTACTGTTCTGTAAATCTTTATTAAATGTACATACAAATTAAAAATCTAATAGTTTTACATAGTGTTTCTTCTCTTTCATAATTGCATACTTTTCAACAGACAATTGACCAAATCATATATTACTCAACCACATTACTCAGTTCTATAGTCCCTTTTCCTGAATTAACAGTATCATTCTACAAAATTTACTTAACAAATTTTTAGTAGAATTTACTTATCTCTTAATTGACTGTGGTTGCCCTCCCTACCGTGGATGAGGCAATTACGTCCTCACCCCCCTGTGCTCCACTCTTGAGCCAAGTAGAAAGAAACAGTTCTCGGAAGAGATCTCAGGACTCCGGTCCAATCTACCTTCCAGAAGATTACAGGATAGCTGAGAGAATTTCCACTGGTTTCTACCAGCTCGGGAAAATCATTCTCCCTCTCCTTTCTTCACTTCACAGCACATAAATCAAACCCCTCTTCCTCACAGGGATGTTGCTTCATCCACAGAAGAAGAGTAATTCACTAAATTGTTTCCATTCAACTACTTTTCAGTTGGAATAAATATTTTTACCATCAGTCTTTCACCTTATGGAACCAATTCCATAATCAATTTTATTTAATCAAATTTAATTCATGTTCATAATGTACTATTTCAAAATAATAACAATAAATGTTTGAAAGTATTAACAAATAACTTAATCATCAGTTAGCATTTAAGCCAAGTGTTATATATATATATATATATATAAAGAGAAAGTTATTTTTTATTAATAATTTCTTTCAATGTTTAATACTAAGTTGACATGTAACATTTAAAAAATATATTAATAACAATTATAATATTATTTTAATGTGGAGAATGTGAAACATAAAATCACTAATTTTTTTTTTTTTAGCTATAGTTAAAATATTTTAAATCCATCTTAACTTCATATCTATCAAGATCTCACAAGAATCAAATATCTCTAAGTAGAACCTTTGAATCTACGCTTATTTATATAAACAATTATAATAAAAGTGTAATATTTTGTTATATATTTATCTCTAGGTGAAATCTTTAGATCTATGCTGATTTATATAAACAATTATAATAGAAATACTATATATATAACTTCAAAAAATATTTTAATCTTTAAAATTTGCTTTCATTCCTTTATATATTTATAAACAGTTATAATAGAAATAATATTTCAATAAAATATAAAAGTTAAATATATATTAAAAACATATATATATATAAATTTAAAAACTATTTTAATTTTTAAAATATATATTAAAAACATATATATATAAATTTAAAAACTATTTTAATTTTTAAATTTAGTTGTTATTATTATATATAAATATGAATAAATAACAGTGATAACTTATAATAGAAATATAATGTTCTAATAATATACAAAAGTTATATATGTATATATATTAAAACATATATGTTAAAAATTATTTTAATTTGTAAATTGAATTACTTCTCATATATATATATAATTTTTTTAAAATTCAATGGTGGAAATATTCTAACTAAAACAACAAAATTTTAATTATGAAAGTAATACAACTACCACACAAAACAAATTATTTAAATTTATTTAAGTGAATGACTCACACTAATTATTTAATTTCTCACAGTTGAACCGATACCAACAATTGTAGCAAAACGTATGGCTGTCGGTGTAGGTGTCCACAATAGTTCATGGTTTGACTATTAGATGAGTCTATTGTTCATGAAGGACAACACTCTCGTACCAATAGCAGGAAGCCAACAAATGACCTCTTTTGTTGATTCTTGCCGCGGTGCAACTGGGGGTCGATTTAGCAAATGTGTGTGAATGTTACTGTTTTAACTTCGAACTTCGAATAAAACAAGAAAGTGACTGTAGGAGGCAGAGCGTGTGGCTCTACGTAAAACCAGCGAATAGGCAAGGGAGAATCACCGAGTATTGAACAGTGGGACAGTGCTGTGCGATGGTAAACGGTAAGCCAACGATGTTACTGTCAATTGGAATCAGCCATACATCTATGAGAAACCAAGCAGTGGGTAGCACGCGTGATCCCATGAATGAATAATTAATGTAGTAGCTGAGCACCAACATAATCTTGTCCCAGCGATTTTTTAACACAACCAGAAGTAATCAAGCCTTCAAAGATGCTCACCATACATCAGAACTAATTTTGGATTTGGATAGGAGTTGTTTTTAGTGCGTTTTTTTAAAGTTTTTTTTGGATTTTTTTGGTTTAATTTCTTTAACATTTTTCAAGAATTTATTGAAAACAGAAATTTGATGGGTAACTTGCACAATCTGAAGTGTCGTAAGGGTTTTTTAGAGTTTGAATATTGATATTGAATAAGTCACAAGAGAAACCTAATAGTGGATCTGTGTTAGCATATTTTAAGTTTTTAAAAATATCTACTATGGTTAAAAATAATCAGATTTTAATTAAAATTGATCATAAAAATATTTCTCCAAAATGTTATTTATCTATTTGTTAAATTATGATTTTAAAAATATATGTTAGAAGAAAAACATAGAAAATTAATAATTAATAATAAAAAGTTATTGATATCAATAAAAATCTAATGGAAACCAAATTTTTGAAGATTTCTTTTAGTTAAATTAAAAAGTAAAAAAGATATAATTACTTTTAAAATAAATGTCAACCCTTTATAATTCACTGCTAGTAAAAATATTTACTGAAAGTTAAATTCCTGCCATATGTATAATAATTATTGATAATCAAATTATAATTATACCAACTCTATGCTTATTGAAATAACAATTACAATAAAACAATTTAAATTTCAAAATAATAATAATAAATAATTATATTCAATAGTAATTAACAACTAAATTACAATACACTTTACCACTTTCATTTTTAAAAACTGTATTATCCCTCAACAAAGTAAGGAATTTCCATTCTTTAAAATATAAGAATGTACATATGGTTTAGATTTAATAATATGAGGATATTCTTCTTCGAAATTCACAATCTAACAAATGAAATCAAGGGTTTAAAATGATTTTCTCTTTCACTTATATAAATTTATGCCGTGTGTTTATGATTTTCACTTTCACTTATATAAATTAAATAATTCATAACATAAATGGCACATAAAACACAATCTAACAAATGAAATCAATGATTTAAAATGATTTTCTCATTTTAATATTTATGACGTGTGTTTATGACTTTCACTTTCACTTATATAAATTAAATAATTCATAAAATAAATGACACATAAATGTTTTAATGACTATTTACATGTATATATTTGTGGTAATAAATTATTTTCCCACAAAATATAAAAAGCACTTCTATATGGTTAATAAATATTTACATTAAGTTTTCTTGGTTTTAAAATTATAAGACTTCTTCCTTTAAATTACAATTTTTAATATAAAAATATACTTAACATGAACAATTTTGTCATTCATTAAAATGGTAAAGATTCATTAATTTAAAATTACTAATTTTTGGACTTACCACCAAAGTCACAGGATTTGGAGAGCAAAATTGATTAAACTCGATCATGAACATAGATAATTTCATGAAATTCGTTTGAAATTCATTTCAATTTTATTATAAAATAATAAAAAATAAAATAAAATAAAAACAATAAAACCTTAACCTACTAGCTTTAAAAAAAGTTTGACAAGTTCGTAATAAAAATCAAAATAAAATAAAAACAATAAAACTTTAACCTACTAGCTTTAAAAAAAGTTTGATATCAAATTAAATTAAGTTAGTTTTGAGAGTATTTTAATTTACATAAAATATGATTTTTTTTTATTTTAATAGTATTTTTCATTTTTATTTGTTTATCTTTATCTTTAATGTTTTGCAATTTTGATATGTTAATTTTGTTATTTATACCATACACATATAAATTAGTTGAATTCATATATTTATAAACAATTATAATATAAATTCAACATTTCAATAAAATATAAAAAATAAATATATAAGAGAAACACATGTAAATTAAAAAAATATTTTAATTTAAATTATATATGTATATGTATATATATATATATATATATATATATATATATGAAAGTGATATACATAAAATAAACATTTAAATTAAGAAAAAAATAATATTTTTTAAAGTTTTGTTGTTAATTATATATATATTAACTTGAGTCTTAACACATTAGACCTTGCTGACCAAACACATTTATATTTCGATAAATAATGTAATATTCCTATTTAGCAATTCTCGTAACAGGAATATTAATTGTGGCCAATTTTGATAATATCACACTTTTGACTTAGGAAATATGGATTTGGGGACCCACAAATAAACTTAGGCAATTATAGGCCTCTAGACATTAGGTTGAGGCAAAATATTGCACCAATAGAGGAGGATGGGGCCCAATGAGGATGAATTGCGGCCCACATGAAGGCAGCGCAGTCATTGGTGCATGTTAGAGGCTAGAGGCACGAGGTGGGGCCCAAGGGAATGTTGGGCAGCCTTAGATAAAAAGGAAGCATGAGGCTCATTTCTCTCATTCATTCATTCACTTATCTTTTTTATTGTCATTTTTACATAGCACGCTGACCAGAGCCAAGTCCGCAATGTTGTTTAGCACACGAGATTTTCAGTGAAGATCTCAACCTCTCACGGGGACTTCGAGTGCCCGTCTGTGCGAGGAGTCTTATCATTTTGGGAGGAGATTTTCGTTGCGTATATTACAGGATGAGCGTTTTCACTGTGGAAGGAAGGTGGAAGGGACACAAGAATCATACGTGGAGGACGCAAATCATGGAAAGAGGTTGTTCCCGGAGGTGAGAAGACAAAAAGGAGTTGCAACCGAAATTTGGGGGAGGTTTGGAGCTTCCTAACAGTGATTTTGTGACATTTTGGAGACTTCTAGTAACAGGATTTACAGGAGGATCGATTTACCCAGCAGCGCAGTGAACCAAGCCCAAGAGGGCCAATTTTCGGGATCAAACTTTGGGCGAACCCTTTCTGGGTTTTTTCTGGGTTTATTGAGGAGACGCCAAGATTAATTTGGCATAATTTTATAGGCATAATTGAGGTGTCAAACAGAGATCCTAACTCATCCAACAAGTAGAGGAGCTAGGGAAAATTGACCCAAAATTCTGGGGTCAATATTTGGCCAATTCCTTCGTGGGTTTTTGTGGGTTTCTTGAGTAGATTCCGGGGTTAATTTTCTAGAAGTTCATGAGCATTGTAGCAGTCCCTAGCAGCATTTCTTCGAGAGTAGCAACAACATTTCTAGCAGATTGCAGTGCAGAGCTACAACCATTCTACATACCATCAATGGGGGATTTCAGCATTGATTCAGAGGGATTATCTAGCTTGCCTTGAGCAAGCCCAGGTCCTTCATTCCAGCACATCTATTGTACTCATTTCCAACAAATTAATAAAATGGCTCAACTCAATTTCATGCCTCAATTTTTGTTCTAATGGCGTGATTTTTATTTGATGTTGTTTAAAGTCTTTTCATGCCTGTTATTACTATAATGTACCATTAGGAATATTACAATGGTATCAGAGCCATGATCTTGCCCAATTGTGGGGTAACCAATTAGATCAGGGAAGATTTGTGTATGTAAACACAGTGACGGCGTAAACCATAGACAAACCATGGAACAACGAGGATTTAATTACTGCAAAGTCTTGACCGAGTTGATGAAGGTGTCAAACCAGACCTATCCACTTCCTTCAAGGAGAGAGACTAGAGTTGCACAAGCCGTGGGGGTGCAACCATCGACACAGGATCATGGGGAGCAAGTGGATACACCTGGTATGACACAAGGGTCACCCATGTTGGAGACTTCCTTGACCGAGTCGGTTGACATCTTAGTGGAGAGAGTAGAGTCTACACCAGTAGTGCCATCCATTGAGGTGATGATCAGGGTAGTGTCTGAGTTTCTGCGTGATAGCAGCACACAACAGATGGTTGAGGTGCCAGGAGGTGTATCCACCCTTGATGAGGCACTAGGAGATACATAGGTATTGGATGATGGTCTCACATAGCAATGTCATCAACTTCAAGCCGAACTTCTAGCTTTGAAGGGGAAGGCCACATCAGTATGAGAGGTTATTATGTTGCAGAATGAGGAGCTGGAGGGAATTAGAGTGGTTTGTGTCGAGTCAACGACCAAGTTGGCCCACATTGGGGAATGGTTGGATTCCCTTATTATACATCTAGAGGGCACAATGGTGCGTCGGAGCAACCCCCTTCATGCCTACATAGATGGGGCTAGCAGCATTGTTGGGTCACCTTTTCCCATTGGAGAGAGAGAGAGATAGAGCCACCTAGTCAGATCTCATATGCTGACCTGGATAGTGGAATGAGACAATCAAAATTGCACAGGGTGCAGTATCCACGTGTTGGTCTTGGGTGGCGAGAGATTTTGAGTTGGTACCCGGTGGAGTGGGCTATGGAGATGGTGGTGGACCCATTCAGCAGGAGGTTCCAAGCATTGGGAATGCAAGAAGCCCAGACTATTGTTGGGATCCAAGTGAGATTTCCCATCACATCATAGAGTTAGTAGGTGATGGTAGTAGTTGCGCAATGGATTTAATGTTTAGGCACACACAAATGTTCTAATCTCCATCAGAGCCCCAAACAACACTAGTCCCAGGATGGTTCGACAGGGGGAAAGACACATTTCCTGAGTTGTCCTGACATATTAACTGTGTGTGGAGTCACAAGGTGATTAGCCTACTTTGGTAGGAACCAGTAGTGGGAGGTGGCATCAACAGGACACCAGGCAGGGCATTACATGGAGACGGTGCTCTCCCATTAGTATATTAGACATTGGGGCTATGGAGGAGTGGTTAAGTAGTGTCATTTATGTTGGCATGTGAGGAGTCAAGACGCTCAGGTCTTCCAGAGTAGATAGGGAGATGTAGCCCACATCATATAGGGTTTACTAGCGGAGTGGTGGATATTTTGGCCCATGCAGGATACTATATGTTACAGGGTGGTACGTCAATGTGCAGTGGTACATAGGACTACACACAGTTATGTCATAGGGTCCAGTGTTATGTAGGGGGATATAGATTGATGCATACAGACCCAATGTTAGGTCGTATCATCCAAGGGTGTGCAGGGCTATGCAACGAAGAGCAATGGCCTACAAAGGAGCATGGAGATGCAAGTTGGTGTGACATAGCATGTTGGTTTACATTGTGGAGTAGGAGGGGTAGCTCACATCACATTGAGTATGCATGGGAGGTGTCAAGTACGGTGACACAAGCAAGACACGAGGTGGTACAGGATGGGAAAACAGTAGCATGAGGTATCCAACAGTGTACAACAATAGGCCGCAATGGACAGTGGCATGTCCAGGAGTACAGGGATGATCAGTGGTATGCGAGAGTGTATGGTGCCTCACAATGGGGTCTTGGAATGTCGCCTCCAGGGAGACTCATGGGTAGAGACACCGGGCATACCTTTGGGCATAGTTCTTCTAGGATCAACAGAGACACATATGAGCGATACTTGATGGAATCCGTGGGGACTCACACGCCTGATATTCTTCTACATCACTTACGGGAGCAGTCGTTTTGGTTGTTTTCCTTTGGCACTTTGGGCATGAGAAACCAGGGACAAGGAGCTCACCCAAGATATTTAGATGACACTCAACACACTAGGGGAGAGACTTCTCAGTAGTGGCATTGGGTCGGTGCGCTAGTTGACAACCACAGGTTGGGGGATGAGATGATCATCTACAGGGGTGGCATATCATTCATCACTGAGCCTAAGCTTGGAGAGCGGGTCATGAGGGAGACATGTGTCACTCTTTTCTCAGGGCATGTAGAGATCATACATGAGAATAGGATACTGGGTATAGTCGAGGTAGCATCCCAGTATGTGTCCGAGCTCCAAACATTGTATCAACACATTATCGAGAGGGAGGATGGCAGTCCCAGTGGAGATGGTTGGCAGGAACAGGGGGGATCCACATACCTTGAGTCGATTGCAAGTATCAGATATCCATATATTGGTTGCATTTAAGGGGTAGCTATTTGTCACATGTGGCTTCCAGCCGTCATCGGTACTACACAATGGCAGACACATGGCAGGCTAGCATGCATCAGATTAGCAGCAGACTAGAGATGAGGCACAGAGGTATTTTGGCAGTTGTCAGAGCTATGGTGCAGCAGGTCCGACTATGGGATGCAAAGATTCAGTTGATTGATAGACCATTCTATCTCGTGATGGTCAGAGTCACGATAGAGAGTGATCTAGTTCACTATTGGGTTGGCACATGGGGGTACACAGGGGCCTTCATTGGATGACGAGGTAGGATTTCTCTGTTGCTGCATAGGTTCGGAGTTACATTCAGAGGGATAAATATTGGCATCATGGTGATGCCTAGGCTGGATGAGCTTGTCTCTCACAAATCTCCCGCCACTAGGCCTCAGGAGAGGAGGATACAATTTGCATACAGTGGGGAGTATGTCATAAGCAGAGTAGTGCATCATCAACATGATGGCACCACTTTGAGTTTGGCAGGGGACCCGAGCATTATAGCTCTACACAGCCCGATCACCTTTAGGGATGAGCTGGATACTACAGGGGAAGATCATGTAGATCTTCCATTGAGATTTAGCGAGTCACTGATGGAGTGGGGGACTTCATTGGCATGGCAGGTTGGTCAACAAGATGATATCAAGAGGAGATCATGTGAGTGAGACACTATTTCTGTAGGGATTAGGTGGCATATTCGATGGTTTACTCTTGGAATGCATGAGATGGTAGGGAAACTTCACGAGGAGTTGGGCATAGGCCATATTATCGTGATTCCCTACTCATTGAAGGTGTGCAGAGGGCTTCTGATACTTATGCCCCACAGGATAATCAGTGGAGCAGGGGGAGCTTCATGTTGGACAGGATGGCTTGGGATCCTGGTATTGAGGGATCCCGGTATTGAGGGATCCCTTCATATTAGGGCGATGTAGAGGTCATTGATGATTCAGTGTCGCATCTGGGACAATGACACATTTTTGCAGTGACAATGGGGAGTGTCAGCTAGAGAGGATGCTTGTCATGGCATTTCTTGAGGACAAGCAAATTTTGGCAGGGAGGACTATAATATTCCTGTTTAGCAATTCTGTTAACCAGATTATTAATTCTGGCCAATTTTGATAATATCATAGTTTTGACTTAGGAAATGTGGATTTGGGGACCCACAAATAAAATTAGGCAACTATAGGCCTCTAGACATTAGGCTAAGATGAAATATTGCGACAGTAGTGGAGGATGGGGCCCAATGAGGAGAAATTGCATCCCACATTGAGGCATCACAATTATTGGAGCGTATTGGAGGCTAGAGGCACGGGGTGGGGCCCAAGAGAACGTTGGGAAGCATTGGATAAATAGGAAGCATGAGGCTCATTCTGGGATTAATTCATTCACTTGTCTTTCTAATTGTCATTTTGATATATCATGCTTGTGTCGGGTGCCAAGTCTGCAGTGATGTTTAGCACACGAGATTTTCAGGCGAAGTTCTCAACCTCTGCCTCGGGGGACTTCGAGAGCCTGCTCAGGAGAGGATTCTTATCATTTTGGAAGAAATTTTCACAGCAAATATTACATGAAGCGTGTTCACTTCAGGGACTACGTGGAGGACGCAACACATAGAGAGAGGTTATTCTGGGAGGTGAGAAGAGAGGAGTTGCAGCTGAGATTTGTTGGGGAGGCTTGGAGCTTCCTGACTGGGATTTTTGTGGCATTTTGGAGACTTCCAGCAACATGATTTACAGGAGGATCGATTTACCTAGTAGCGTAGTGAGCCAAGCCCAAGAGGGCCAATTTCTGGGGTCAAGCTTTGGGTGAACCCTTTCTCGATTTTTCTAGATTTATTTAGGAGAAGCCAAGATTAATTTAGCATAATTTTCTGGGCAGATTTGAGGTGTCAACAGATTCTAACTCCGCCCAAGAAAGCCAGAGGAGCTAGGGGAAAGTGGGCCAAAATTATGGGGTGAACATTTCCGTCAATTCCTCTTATGGGTTTTCGATAGTTTTTTGAGTATATTCCGTGGTTAAAGTCCCGTAATTTCTGCTAGCAGTAGCAGACCTCAACAACATTTCCTCAGAGCAACAACAACATTTCGGCGTATTGCAGAAGGCAGCTACAACCATACAACATACCATTAGTGGGGGATTTCAACATTGGTTCAAAGGGATTCTCTAGCTTGCCTTAAGCAAGCCCAGGTGCCTTCATTCAAGTACCTTCATTGTACTCATTTCCAACAAATTAATCAAATGACTCAGCGCAATTTCATGGCTCAATTTGATTTTTATTTGTTATTGTTTAAAGTCTTTTGATGCATGTTATTTTTTTTTGTAAGTTTGGCACGACTACATCTTTACATCTTCATCAACATGTCCAAATACATCACCCCAATTGGGGAAGGGAATTGAACCTGTGATGAGTGCCATAACTACCCGCCTCATCACCGTTTAACCAAGACCACAGGGACCTTCTGATACCTGTTATTACAGTAATGTACAACATTACAAATAATTAACATAAATAATTATATATAAAGAAAAAGAGTGTATGAATATATGTTTTCTACTTTCAAATATAATTAAGACATGTATTACATTTTAATGGGTAGAATGTAAATGATAATTAAAAAACTTCAAACTCAATTTTATATATACATCTATAGGAACTTATCCAACTAGATCAACCCAAAGGGATCTAACCCCAAGGGCTTTGAGGAGATTTAACCCCATGACCTCGCAATAAGCTAGGTACTTAGCAACATGAACTCCAGGGCTAGTCATATATATATATGTGTGTGTGTGTGTGTGTGGAGGAAATTATTTTTCCTTGTAATTCATTCATTTTTTAATGTGAAGTTGATACGTAAAATTTTAAATATTAATAATTAGAGAGAGAGAGAGAGAGAGAGAGATTTATAATATGGAGTTCACACACACACATATATAACAACGTTTGTTAGAGAGAGTGTTTGTCTTAACAGATAATCTTTACACCAGAGAGTGCTTAATATCATTGTCTATTCTAAATACTTTGGGAGACATTGAAATATTTTATTTATAATTTGATATTAAATTTTTATTTATATTATACCCATTTGACTTAAATAAATTTATAAATAGTATAATGTTTCAATTATATATATATATATATATATATATATATATATATATATATATATATATATATTATTAATTTCTATATAAAAACAAATATAATATTAAAAATTAAATATATAAAAAATATTTTAATTTTTAAATATTTGTGTTAAAGCATTATTTTATTTTAACTATTACCTTTTATTTTAACTTTTACCTTTTATTTTATCGTGTTAAACGATTTTTAACCTTTTACATATATTTTAACTTTCAATTTTTTAAATTTCAATCATAACTGGCAAATTTTGGTTGAAAATTTAAGTTGTCCAACTCAAACTACTAAGCAGACGACTTAGCTTATGACCAAATTTCTGAATAAATCGATTTTAAAAAACCTGCCCATAAATATTGTGGAACGTGGAAAGAGAGGAAGAATAGTATGCACATTCGACATAATTCGATACATGACCATCTCATAGAATTTAAACATGGAGCTCCTTAAGTTGGATGCCACAATAGTATGTGATTTGCATTTTTAGGGCCAATTTGTTGTGATTGATAGCGTTAGCAGAGGTATTGAGCATTCTGAATAAGAAGAGCACGTGTGTAATAACAACAATGGAACAAGAGATAACCTGAGTGGGCTCAATGGTTAATAACTTGTGATTTCTCTTGGGAGGTCACAGGTTCAAAACCGGCGGGGATAGGGTTGTCTATTGTCCGTCATTAGCAAGCTAGAGGGATAAATGCCCCTAATGTTGGATGCCTCGCTCCTTGCGAAAGTCATGAGTTTCTGGTATATGTGGCTTACGGGTTGCTACATATTCCCAGGGAAGTTGTTCCCTGTCTAAAAACAAAAACAATGGAACAAGGAAAAGATGTAAAATTTTAATAAAATATAAAAATTAAATAACTTTTTTTATTAAGAAAAAATTAAGTAATATTTATTATGAAGATAAATTAAAAAATATATTTTGTCTCACTTATTTGGTATATTCCAGAGATCTACGAAAGCATACTAGAGAAAACAAAGAAAATGACTTCCAAAAGGATTTACAAACACATGTTTACACAAAAAGCCTTGTCAACAATATAGCGGGATGTTGAGACAAAAATGCAAAAACATAGCATAGGAGAAATGCTCAAAAAATCGAGCCATCCATAAGGCCAACCAACAAAAGAGGAACCAAGATGGACAGTTCCAGAACCTTCATACAAAAGTAGGCCAATAGCAGGTCCAAGGATACAAATCATGCTCTTAAAGCAACCCATATTATGTATGACCGACAATCAAGAAGCTGGCACCTGGGACAAAAAAAGAAGAAAAAACCAGATATAAAGGAAGTAGCTAAAGAGTAATCAATCCCTCCAGGAACTTATACAAAGAAAGCTCCAAAACTACAAACAAATCCATTGATGGAAAAGGTATAAACCCTGGCTGCATTGTAACACCCCTCTTGGATAGGGAATCTGCCATGTCATTCTACTCTTTGAAGATGAGGTTGAAGGTGATGTGTCAAAGGGAGTTATTTAAAGCCCAATTTTTTTGCTGCCAGTGATGTAGGGAGGGAAAAACCATATAATTTTGACCATACACCCATTCTATAACTAATCTGGAGTTGCCAACGACATGAATTTCTTCTAGAGAAAGCTAAGACACACATTTCAGCACTCCCTGGAGTGCCACAACTGTTTCCCTATAGAGTTTGCTAGGGCCCCCATATCAGAACAAGTGGAAAGTGTGGGAGGGATCAATCACAATGTAAACACCACAACCACATTCCCCCCTGGAGGCAACTGTATTAAAGACGCTGACAGGAGTAGAGAAATCAATCTCTATGAAAACAACGTGGTGAATGTGGGCTTTAGGCCTCCACAAACCTTTCTCTAAGAAAAATGTCAAAATTCTCAGGTAGGTCTCACTCTTCGGAATGCATTCTTAAAAATGTACTTATTCTTGCAACACCAAATACCCCAGAAAATGTAAAGAGGAATCACTTTGAATTCCTTTTTCTTTGAGCTCTAGTTGATCAAACATGTTGCAATTGAAGATATCTCCACATGATGGTTGAAACTGAGTGCATCAGAGCCATCTTCCCAAATTGCTTTCGCAAAGGGAAAATTCAAGAAAAGGTGTGTTACCTCCTCGCTATAAACACCACAAAGTGTGCACCAAATCGGATCCTGAAATCCCCTCTTTAGGAGGTTATCCCATGCAAGAATCTGGTTGTGGATAGCAAGCCAAGTGAAGCATTTAATCTTGGATGGTACATCCCAATTCCACATGTGAGACAACCATGCAACGTAGGGGTCAGATCGAACATGTGAGGAGATGAAAGAGTATGCCTCTTTAATTGCTTTTGCACTACGAGACCATGAAAATTTATGAGGGTTGTTGGAGAGGGAGATGTCAACATTAACAAAATTCACACGGTATGTTTCCCTATGTGCTTCAAAATCCATCAACATTTCAAGTTCAATTGAATAGGGCCACAAAGTTAGAGAAAATGACTTACTAGTGTCTCCAATGTGTGCTAGGGTGAATATTCTCTGCTTGTTAAGGAAACAAACAATTGGGGTAGGGAGATTGTGTCCACTTGTCAACCCTTTTATAACATCTAAACCAATGTGGACTTTGTCTCCAACACCCACCTCCCAACAAAGGTTATTACAAAAAACAAATATATGTAAATTAGGAAAAATATTTTAATCTTTAAATTTTGTTATCATTACACCTAGAGGCACTTTGCAACCAGTATGAGAAAGATGTTGTCACATAATGTTATATTTAAAAATAATAAAATTATACTTACATTAATAAATTAGAAATAATAACAACCAAAAAATACTTCAATTTCCACCTTAATCTTAAATCAAATAGAAAAAATATTTTTTAGTGTAAAAAAGATATGTAATTTCTTCATTGCACATATATAAATAACATTATTGATATTATATGATATATAATTCATTTTATATTAATTGACATGTAATATTTAAAATAAAAATATACTAATTAGAAAATTTTTGTGTCAATCATATATAAAATATTTCAACCTCAATATTAATATTAAGCAACAATTTTTTTATCAACTTTCTTGAGATAAAAGTAAAGTAATTGAAATTAAAAATATTCTTATATTTTCAAGAGTTAATATTTAATATTTAAAATATATCAATAACAATAAAATTTTAATATAGGAAAATCAAATATTCAATATCGAGGTTGAATAAAAGATTTTAACATCAAATAAAAGAGAGAGAGTTATTTATTTATGTTGATTTATATAAACAATTATGATAGAAGTATAATATTTTGTAAAATATATATATTTATAGATCTACGTAGAATATTTGGATCTATGTTGGTTTATATAAACAATTATAATAGAAATGTAATATTTTGTTAAATATATAAAATAAATTTATAACTTTAAAAAACATTTTAATCTTTAAAATTTGTTGTCATTCATATATATATTTATAAAAAATTATAATAAAAGTGTAATATTTCAATAAAATATAATTTTTTTGTTGTTGTAAAGTTCCAGCATTCTATTATTATACAAAAAGTATATCACAGGTTAGGTAACCAGAGCATTTAGGGGGCCAACGACGGTCTAATCCTGACGTAATCAAAATCAAGTTTTGTTTGGCGTTGGTGGGTTGTCCAACATATGGAAACCAACCCACTAGTCGCAACATGTTCAAATGCATAGCTAAAAACCATACAAACAAATAAAGAGTCTTGTTTAACTGAAGAAAAAAAAGAAAAAGTCTTGAGATTCTACCAACTTGACAAACAAACACCAGAAAGCATAAAAAAATTAGGGATATATTCCTCCAGGATCCAACAAGCATAGGGGCTGGAGGGAGTACACTCGGATTCCTTGGGTTCATCCACGTACCCAGCCACCCACCCTGCATGCAGAATGTCAAGAATTTCTTTGCGCTCTGTTTTGTTGCTAGAGGAAGCGCCACCGGTCTCGATCATAGCTGCTACCCTTCCTTCTTCCACGCCCTTTACAGCCTTGCGGTTGTCTTCCGCAATCGACCTTCCCACAAAGTAGGTGGAGGCGTCTGCATCTTTCTTGGACCTGTTGACATGATCTCTTGGCCCCAGTCTAGTTCTCCTGGGCTTGGGCCTCACCGGTGTCGTAGGACCCAGAGGCTTGAGGGCGGAAAAAGGCAGGGGTAGAAGATGTATGCCGCTTACTGCCCTCCCACCTAGAACCGAAGCTCACGGTTATAGAAGATGAGGTCCATGGCCTCGCGAGATTTTTCCAATGCATGGTTGCCTTGGGTATTTTGGTGGTTTAGCTTGTCCGTAGAGAGTTGTCTTGAACCAATGATGCAGCAAAAAAATTCTTCATGGTCCAGTAGCGCTTCGCCAAGTTACTTCAGGATTTCGTGGCACCGGCCAGGGCTTCCAACTCCTGCACATCAACTTGGCATCGTATGTTAACAGGGATGTCAGACGCGTAGCCAGAAGCTTCCCGCCTTTCAGGGACCTCGTCATCATCATCGGGGACCTGCACCCCCAAGCATCTCTCACGCATACATCTCATTTTTCGCATCGACGTGAGGGTTGGCCAGATGTTGGAAAGAGACCAGTTCATCATCCTCTTCCAGACCTCACTACAGGAGACCCTGCAATGGAAGCTCATCAAGACGGTCAAGAAAATGGGATGATCCTCCCTACTGAAGGTGACTTGAAGGGTAAAACTCGTGAGGAGGGAAGCTTCTCGCGCATGCATCCTATGGTGGTTGACCTCATCCATGTGCTCTTTGTGATGCCCCTCCTGCAGCTCATTAACTCTTGAAATTCCCATCAGCCTACTGGCGATTTTCCAAACCAAGACAGTACTCCTCACACGCTTCGGCATTAAGACATGGAGGGGGGGGGGGAGGAGGTGAGGGAGGTGGATCGCTTATGAGAGCCATTTGTCTCCTCGCATGTGTTTCATCATCCCTTCTAACACCCGCATCCGGGGAATAAAAAAAATATATACATCAAAAATATATATAAATTAAAAAAAAAAACTATTTTAATCTTTAAATTTTGTTGACATTTATTATATATAAATATAAATAAATAATAATTATAGTAGAAATATAATGTTTCAATTATATATATATATATATATATATATATATATATTAAAACATATGTATATTAAAAATTATTTTAATATTTAAATTTGATTTTATATATATATATATATATATATATATATATATATATATATATTCAATTTTTTTAACACGAAATTTTGATTTTTGAAGACTAAAGTGGTCCAACTCGAACACAAACAGGTGATTTAGCTTCAGACTAAGTTACTTAAAAATTGTGGCACGCGAAAAGAGAGGGAGAATAGTATGCAGATGGACAAAATTTGATACATGATCATCTCGACTAGTCATGTTAAACACTCAATATGTTGACGACGTTCGCTGAAATTCCTCTAGCAGGGAATTGGAGGAAGGAAGATGCTACTTCAGGCGAAGTGGTAGAAGCTACCATTTACAGGTAGCTTGTGGGTTCAATTATGCACTTGGTGAACACACGACCATATATGTGTTATGCAGTTAACCAACTTAGTCAATCAATGGTTAAGCCAACCAAATTCTATTGGAAGGCAACTAAACATGTGTTGAGATACCTCATAGGCACCACTCTGTTTGTTATTTGGTACAAAAGGACAAAGGGAGTGAAGCTACAAGGCTTCATAGATGCAGATTGGGTAGGGAGTCTATCAGACAAGAAGAGCACATCAAGAGGAATATTCAGTATTGGGTCAACAAAAATTTCTTGGTATAGCAGGAAGCAGAGATCAGTTGCACTCAGTTCAGCAGAAGTAGAATACATGGTTGCTAGTCAAGCAACGTGTGAGGCTATCTGGATGAGGAGGATCATTGTTGGGTTATTCGATCAACATATAGATCCTACAGTGAATTACTATGACAATTAGAGTTGTATCAAACTCTCTTTGAATCCAATTTTTCATGATCAGTCCAAGCATATCGACATCTGGTATTACCATCACAGAGATTGTGTGCACAGGCGGATCATGTTGCTAGAGTACATTCCTACAGAGGAACAGGATGCAGGTATCTTGACTAAGGCATTGTTAAGAGGAAAATCCAATTTCCATAAAGGCAGGGTTGGGGTATCTGATAAACCATTTATTGTTGAGAGGGACTGATGAAAATGGCACCAAGAAAGATCCTAATTGAATTTTCCCTTGAATTAAATTAGGAGAAATTTGTAATTCCACATCACATGACAACTTGTACGAGTTAACTAAGTTAGTTTGACCTAGTTGGTTCAATTAATTCGAGTTGAGGGCCTAACTTGAGTCATGTAGAGTGTCTCCTACTTTATAGGAGCCTAGGTTGAGTTTATTTTGAGTTGTAATTAATTCAGTAAAACCGAGTTAAAGTCAGTTAAACTAGTTTCAACTATTGGAGTAACTAGTGGGAGGTCAAGTAGTAGGTTGTGTGCTCTGTGATCAACCAACTAACTAATAAATCAGCCATAAATAACTCGTGCATGTGTGATCTACGAGTTACGTAGTTGATATTGGAGTTCAAGGGTATTAACTGATAAATCAGCCATAAATAACGCATGCATGTGTGATATATGAGTTACGTAGTTGATATTGGAGTTCAAGGGTAGCGTACTATCAGTTGTATAATTATCCAAATTGTACAGGTGGTGCATGCAGTCAGAGGAAGGCCTATGATGGATTGCATAGTTATGGATGAGGAATTTCCCTGATTAATAGGGACTAATTTCCAAAGAAAAAACACAAGGAAATATGGACTTGGGCAAGAAAAAAATTGGTTAAGTATTGGTGAAGATTTGTCTAGGAAACAATGAGATAGATTGTGATAGTGCAGAGGTTGCTCGAGCTTGAGCAAATCATTATACTCTTCTCTATTTTTCTGACTAATGCAATATATAGATAGGAGGGGTTTTTAGTTGTGGCTTTCACTAGGAAATCATTGTGTAATGTGTTGATTGAATTCTTTCTCTTGTATGCTTTGTGATTTTGCAGTCATATAATTGTTTCCGCAGTTGGTAGAGTAGATTCAAGCCTATTGTTTTAGTAAATTACAATTAGCAGTTTGAATCTACAAGGAATTTCTACAAGATTGTACTTATAACAAAAGAAATATTTTACTGTTAACCATAAATTAAAATATTTCAATGTCCATATTAAATAACATATTTTGATATCAAGTTTATATATTTATATTTCAATGTCCATATTAAATAACACCACTAAGATAAGAACTAATTATCATGAGATTCCAAGTGAAACGTGATCTACTCTCAAGACCCCTGGTACTATAGAATTTCTATCATTTTTTAACATAGAAATAAGATTTTGAAGAATTACAATTAGATTCTTTTTCTTTTTCTTCTTAAGGTGGTCTACTCCCAAGACAAGATCCCTGGCACTATAGAATTTCCATCATATTTCAACATAGAAATAAGATTTTGAAGAATTACAATTAGATTCTTTTTCTTTTTCTTCTTAAGGTGTTATACTCCCAAGACTCCCTCAGACGATAGAATTTCCATCCTTTTTTAACATAGAAATAAGATTTTGAAGAATTACTATTAGATTCTTTTTCTTTTTCTTTTTCTTCGTAGGGTTTGATAGACAACATTGGTCTAAGTGGACTCGTTATCATCCCCATCATAAAAGAAAACGAAGTAATTTAAATTCAAAAACAAAAATTATATTTACTTGCAATTTATTGTATTTCTAATATAGAATTGATATACCACTTCTAACAAATATTAATAACAAAAACCAGTTATAAGTTAGAGAGCGAGAATTGATTCTTATTCCATTCATATATAGTTTTTTGGGAGATTTGTAATTCATTCATTTTTAATATGTATTTGACATGTTACACTTTAAATATTAATAACAAAAATATTATATACAACTTGAGTGGGCCTAATGGTTAAGAGCATGTGTTTCCTCCTAAGAGGTCACAGGTTCAAAACCAGAGGGGGGTAGAGTATGTATGCCTTCGTAGACTAAGCAGTCAAATCGTTGCACGGAGGTGGGTCCCTTGTCCCACAAACAAGAGGGTCTCATACACTAATATGGGGTAGAGTATGTATACCTGCATAGACTGAGCAGTCATTGCGTGGAGGTGGGTCCCTTGTCCCACAAACAAGAGGGTCTCATACACTAATATGGGGTAGAGTATGTATGCCTTCGTCAAATCGTTGCACGGAGGTGGGTCCCTTGTCCCACAAACAAGAGGGTCTCATACACTAATATGGGGTAGAGTATGTATACCTGCGTAGACTGAGCAGTCATTGCGTGGAGGTGGGTCCCTTGTCGCACAAACAAGAGGGTCTCATACACTAATATGGGGTAGAGTATGTATGCCTTCATAGACTGATGGGTCCCTTGTCCCACAAACAAGAGGGTCTCATATACTAATATGGGGTAGAGTATGTATGCCTTCGTTCAACGCGGAGAAATTGGATTATTATTATTATTATAAAATATTTTATTGCTTACATTTTTTTAATATGAATTATATATATATCAAGAGAGAGAATTCTTATACCATTAATTTGTTCGGGAGATCTTAGTTCATTTATTTTTTAATATGGAGTTGACATATAACCTTTTAAATATTAATAATAAAAATAATATAGAGAGAGCATTTTCAAAATATTTATAAATTGTCGTATAAATATTTGTATTTCCAAGCATAATTAGAGCATATATTAACATTTTAATGTATAAACTATGAATCATAAATAAAATATTTCAATGTCATATATATATATATATATATATATATATATATATATATATATATATATATATATATATATGCTACTTCCGTATATTTTATGTTTCAAAATATGATTAGAGCATATATTAACATTTTAATGTATACTATGAATCATAAATAAAATATTTCAATGCCACGTACACATATATATAACATTTTATTATTTATATTTCTTAATATGAATTATATATAAGAGAGAATTTTCTTATTCTATTATGTTTTTTATAAAGAGAAAAAACCATATGAATCTATGTTTTCCACTTTCAAATATGATTAAGATATGTATTACATTTTAATAGATAAAATATAAATGATAATTAAAAAATTTCGATTATATATATATATAAAAGTTGAGAATTTTTTTTCAGCGTAATTCATTTATGTTTTTAATATGGAGTTAAAATACAATATTTAAAATATTAATAATTAAATATATATTTTAAAACAAAAAAGTCTTAATAAAAGTATGTTTTTATTTCCAAATAATTGTAACATGTATTAATTTTTTAACATGCAAAATATGAATTATAAATAAAATATTTTAATGTGAAATATATATGCTCTACAAAATAATATATATACATATATATATAAGAGTTTAATATAAATTTTATTTTTAAAGAGAGACAATTCTTATTTTATTAATAGTGTGTTTTTTTGTTGTTGTTGTTTGTAGTTCATTCATTTTTAATATAAAATTAACATAATATATATATTGAGTTTCTTAACAAAATATTTACTCACTCTAAATTCTACACACAATAAAAAAAAAAAAAAAAAATATTGAAATAATTTATTTATAATTTATTATTAATTTATTATTTATATCATATACACTTGAATATAAATATAATATTTCAATAAAAGATAAAAATTAAAAAATGGTTTCAATTTTTATATTTATTATTTTATAATATATATATATTAAATTTTATTATTATTAATTATATATTTTTAACAAAATATAATATGTAGAGTTAAATATATAAAAAACTTGTTAAAAAATCATTTATTATTTTATATATATAAACGATTTTTAACATATATTATTTCAATTTTTTTAAATGTAAATCACAACTGGCAAATTTTGGTCGAACTTTAAAGTCGTCCGACTCAAATAACGAAGCAGACGACTTACCTTATGACCAGATTTCTCACTAAATTGATTTAAAAAAACCTGCACATGCAACACAATTCGAATAAGAAGAGCAGGTGTGTAATAACAACAATGTAGCAAGGCAGGGATGTTATCATAGTGAAGCCATTCAATGACAATGGAGTACAAAATGGTGGTATTTTTTAATTTTTTAAAGTTTTTTTATCAAGAAGTTGGTGGTGTTATAGATTATTTTTAGTCTCTTGGACGTTAAAATATTATTCCTTTATTCATTCCTGATATAAAACCTACTATATTGCTTACTTGGACAATGAGTATATTTTTTCCATGACATCTCCTCCCACTCACCTCCGGGATTCCAAAAGATAACTAAATATAAACATTTATCTACCCTTTAATTTTTTATTTATACCATATACACTTAAATAATTTAAAATCTATAAGCATAATATTTTAATAAAATATAAAAATTATATATATATATTTTAGGAAGAAAAAATTTATTTAACTTTCATTTATGAAAATAAAAATAGTTTACATTTAGTTTCATTCTCAATATTCCAAAGATTTACATAAAATCCAAAGCAAACAAAAAAAATGACTTCTGAAAGGACTTATAAACACATGCTTACACAAAAAGCCTTGTCAACAATATAGTGGGATGCTAAGAGAGAAAATGCAAAAACATAGCATATGAGAAATGCTCCAAAAATTAAATACATCCAGAAGGCCAAAAAAAACAAAAGAGGTGCCAAGATGGAAAGTTCTAGAACCTTCATACAAAAACACAAATCATGCTCTTAAAACAACCCACATCGGGTAGTGCGGACGATCAAGAAGCTGGGACAAAAACGAAGACACAAAAAAAGAAGAAAAACCTAGATATAAAGGAACTAGCTAAAGAGTAACCAATCCCTCCCAGATCTTTACAAAGAAAGTTCCAGAACTACAAAGAGAGCCATTGATGGAAAGGGAATTTTCCATGCCATTCTGCTCTTTGAAGATGTGGTTGAATGTGATGTGTCGAAAGGAGTCCTTTAAAGCCCAAATTTGTTGTTTCCAGTGATGTAGGGAGGAAACAACCATAAAATTCTGACCATGCACCCATTCTTTAACTAATCTGGAGTCGCCAATGATATGAATTTCTTCTAGATCAAGCCAAGACACACATTTCAGCGCTCCCCAAAGCGCCACAACCTTTGCCCTATAGTTTGTGCCAGGGCCCCCATATCAGAAGAAGTATAAAGCATGGGAGGGATGAATCACAATGTAAACACCACAACGACATCCCCCCTGGAGGAAACTCCATAAAAGAAGCTTACAGGAGTAGAGAAATCAATCTACGTGAAAACAACATGGCAAATGTGAGCTTTAGGCCTCCACAGACCTTTCTCTAGAAGAAAATTAATTAATTAATTAAAAATAATAATATTATTATTAATAATAAATAAATAAATAAAATAAAAATAAAAACAAAAAATTCTCAAACAGTTTAGTCTCACTCCTGGGAATGCATTCTAAAAAATGTACTTATTCCTGCAACACCAAATACCCCATAAAATGTAAAAAGGAATCACCCTGAATTCTTTTTGGTTGGAGCTCCATAGATCAAACATGCTACAATGGAAGATCTCTCCACTTGAAAGCTGAAATTGAGTGCATCAAAGACCTCTTCCCAAACTTCTTTCGCAAAGAGACATTTCAAGAAAATGTGTGTTGCCTCCTGGCTATCAGCACCACATAGTGGACCCAAACCCTGAAATCCCCTCTTTAAAATTTTATCCCATGTAAGAATCATGTTGTGAATAACAAGCCAAGTGAAGCATTTAAGCTTGGATGGTACATCCCACTTCCACATGTGAGAACCATGCAACGTAGGGATTATATCAAACATGTGAGGAGATGAAAGAGTATGCCTCTTTAGCTCCTTTTGCACTACGAGCCCATGAAATTTTGTCAGGCTTGTTGGAGAGGGAGATGTCGGCATTAAAAAAGTTCACATGGTATGTTTCCCTATGTGCTTCAAACGCCATCAACATTTCATGTTCAATTGAATGGGCTAAAAAGGGGCCAAAAAGTTAGAGAAAAGAGGGAGTTACCAGTGCCTCCAATGTGTGCTAGGGTGAATATTCTTTAAGGAAATAAATGATTGGGGCAGGGAGATTGTGTCCACCTGTCAGCCCTTTTCTAACATCTAAACCAATGTGGACTTCGTCTCGAATACCCACCTCCCAATAGAGGTTATTATAGAAAACAAACATATGTAAATTAGGAAAAATATTTTAAACTTTAAATTTTGTTATCATTGCACCCATTGAGACTCTACAACCAGTATGAAAGAGATGTTGTACCCTAATGTTAAATTTAAAAATGATAAAAATATGTCTACATTAATAAATTAGAAATAATAACAACAAAAAATACTTCAATTTCCACCTTTATTTTAAATCAAATCAAATAAATATTTTTTAGTATAAGGGAGATATGTAATTTCTTCATTGCACATATAAAAATAATATTATTAATATTATATAATAAATAATTCATTTAATATTTTATTCACATGTAATATTTAAAATAAAAATATACTAATTAGAAAAAATTGGTGTCAATCATATATAAAATATTTCAACCTCAATATTAAGCAAGAATTTTTTTATCAACTTTATTTAGATAAAAGTAAAGTACTTGAAATTAAAAATATTGTTATATTTTCAAGAGTTAATATTTAATATTTAAAATATATCAATAACTGAAAAAGTTTAATATAGGCTACAAATCAAATATTGGAATAAAGTATTTTAAAGTCAAATATACATAAAAAAAGAGAAAGTTATTTTTCATTAATAATTTCTTTCAATGTTTAATACTAAGTTGACATGTAACATTTAAAAAATATATTAATAACAATTATAATAATATTTTAATGTGGAGAATGTGAAACATAAAATCACTAAATTTTTCTTTTTTACCTATAGTTAAAACATTTTAAATCCATCTTAACTTCATGTCTATCAAGATCTCACAAAATTAAATATCTCTAGATAAAACCTTTGAATCTAGGTTGATTTATATAAACAATTATAATAAAAGTGTAATATTTTGTTATATTTATTTATTTCTAAGTAAAATATTTAAATCTATGCTGATTTATATAAACAATTATAATAGAAATACAATATATATATATATATATATATATATATATATATATATATATAACTTAAAAAAAAATATTTTAATCTTTAAAATTTGTTTTCATTTCTTTATATATTTATAAACAGTTATAATAAAAGTGTAATATTTCAATAAAACATAAAAATTAAATATATATTAAAAACATATATAAATTAAAAATTTATTTTAATTTTTAAATTTAATTATTATTATATATATATCTCAATTTTTTTTAATTTTAATAGTAAAAATAGTCTAACTAAAACAACAAAATTTTAATTGTGAAAGTAGTACAACTAGCACACAAAACAAATGATTTAAATTTATATATTTATAACAATTATATAATAAAAATATAATGTTTTAATATAATATATAAATTATATATATATATATATATATATATATATATATATATATATATATACAAGTTACAACAATCTTACTTTACAACGCGCACTTATATATATATATATATATATATATATATATATATATATATATATATATCTTTTAATTTTCAATTTTTTTTAATAAATAAACCTTCTTTTTTTTAATTTTAATTATCGAAGTAATCCAAGTGGAACACGAAATTTTGATTGTCGAAGTGGTCCAACTCGAACACGAAACAAGTGATTCACCTTCTCACTAAATTGACTTAAAAATTATGGTAAGCGGAAAGAGGGAGAATGGACGTTGGAAGTGAATGACTCACACTAATTATTTAATTTCTCACAGTTGAACCGATACCAACAATTGTAGCATGAGTAAAAATGTATGGCTGTAGGTGTAGGTGTCCACAATAGTTCATGGTTTGACTATTAGATGACTCTATTGTTTATGAAGGACAACACCCTCATAACAATAGCAAGAAGCCAACAAATGACCTCTTTTGTTGATTCTTCTCGCGGTGCAACTAGGGATTGATTTAGAAAATGTGTGTGTATGTTACTGTTTTAAGTTCGAACTTCGAATAAAACAAGAAAGTGACTATAGGAGGCAGAGTGTGTGGCTCTAGGTAAAACCAACGAATAGGAAAGGGAGAATCACTGAGTATTGAACAGTGGGACAGTGTTGTGTGATGGTAAATGGTAAGCCAATAGCAGGAAAAGCAATTTTTTAAAAAACTTCAATAAACCGCTGATAATAACCGGCCAAACCTATAAAGGATCGGATGTCTGCTACGTTTTGGGGTATCTTCCATTCCATAATCGTTCTGATTTTCTCCTGGTCAACTGCAATTCCTTTAGCAAAAATAACATGACCAAGGTACTGTATTTCTTCCTTGAAGAAATCACACTTGCTGAACTTAGTGTGCAACTGATGCTTCCGTAGCATTTCCAGCACTATCCGTAAGTGCATGCTCTTCTACATTCTTGGAATAAACTAAAATTTCATCAATGAATATTAACACAAATTTATCTAGAAAGGGGTGAAATATACCATGCATCGGCCTCATAAATGTTGCTAGTGCATTAGTCAATCCGAATGGGAACACCACAAACTCGTAATGTCCGCACCTAGTATGAAAAACAGTTTTATGTATGTCTTCGTCTTTTATCCAGATCCGATGGTATCCTGACCTTAGATCTATCTTTGAAAATACTACAGCTCTCTTGACTTGATCAAACAGATCATCAATTCGTGGTAAAGGGTATCTATTTTTGACATTTAATTTGTTGAGATGGTGATAATCCATGCACATTCACATGGTTCCGTCTTTCTTCTTCACGAATAGCACTGGTGCTCCCGAAGGGGATACACTTGGTCAGATGTACCCTTTATCTAGTATTTCTTGTAACTACATCTTCAGTTCATTTAATTCTGGTACGCTCATTCAGTATGGTGTCCTCGAAATGGGTGATGCTCCAGGTATCAACTCTATGGTAAAATCAATGTCCCTTCTGGGTGGAAAACCTGGTATTTCCTCTGGAAATACGTCTATAAACTCTTGCACTATCGGGATATTTTCCATCATTGGAGCCTTTTCTTTGGAATTAGTAAAACCCGATGGCATATAACTGGCATCCCTTCCTCGTGCACTTACCCATTTGAGATGCCGTGATAGGATGCAACTGCAAGGGTTTCTTTATACCTTGAATTTCCTTACGGGTTCCAGGTAATATATTCAGGTCTACAGTTAGATGTTGTTCACTAATTTCTAATGCCTAGTTCAGAATCTTGGCACAAACCTTTATCTTTGCTCTCGTGGCTAACTGTACCAGCCATGGATTTCTGAATTTATGACTCTGCAATTTACAAATCTCTACTACTTTGGGACTTACGTAGCTTAAACTTGCACTTGGGTCTACCAAAATAGAAACAGGTTGAGATAGTAATTTACCTTCTAATTCTATCATTGTCGGTTAGTAATCTGCCTGCCGATCTTCCAGGGGTGTGTTAATTCTGGGTATATTTTTGGCTCCATATCCTACTGTTGAGGCCTCCTGTAAGTTGGTAACTGCCTCGCTCCCTCCTCGTTGTGGACAATTTATGTAGTAGTGTGCCTCACCACACCCCCATCACTATAAGAGTGGCTTATGATTTTGTACTTGATCTGGTTTGCTAGAAGCTTCTATGGGTTTATCTTCTGCAGGCCATCTTATTCTTTGATGATTCCTACCAAATTGTTTTCTAACTGAACTTCTGGCAGCACTCTTGAAATTACTGGTTCTGTTTTTCTTGAAACCAAAACTATCCTTATGTTCTTTCTTGTCTGCCAGCTTTTACCCTGTTCTCCTTTTTCTTTAGCTTGTTGGTAGCACATTCTTTCCTTCTGGATTGCCTCGTCCATAGTTTTTGGATTCACAAACTCAATTCGTTCCTTCATATGAGTCAGCAAACTACTCAAGAACCACGGTACTTTTTCCTTTTCATCTCTTAAATAAGGAACATAATGGAGTAAGGAAGTGAACTTGGTGATGTACCCATCCATTGTCATTTGTCCCAGTTTTAAGTCATGGAACTCTCTATACTTTTCATCATAGAAGCATTCAATTAAGTATTTATCCTTAAAATACTGTTGGAACGAATCCCAAGTCACATCCTAATCATCTATACTGCGAACATTTTTCGCTTCCTCCCACCATAGCGTGGCCTTCTCCCTCAACTGATAAATGGCCAATCTGGCTTTAAGATTACTGTTATATTCGTAAACTTGGAAATACTTGTTCATGTTTATTAGCCACGCCTCAGCCACTTCTTCCTCTACTCCATCAAACATAGTGTTGGTGGATTAATCCGTCTTGCGGACAAGACTGATCTCCCTAGTACTAAAATTATCTAGCAACAAACAGCCAAATAAACTAATCTTTCTCTAAGCATATATGATCCATGAAAAGCTCTATTGAGGTGTTAAGGAATTACCGTTTGTCCAGTGCTTGTTTGAAGTCGTTGTTGTCCCTCGCGCGCTTGAAGGAGTTTTCCTCGTAAACCTGCAGTCACAAACAAGAAAAATATTACATAACACCTGTATAGAAATCATCATAAACCATGCTTATCATATTGATCAAGGAATCTATGAAATAAACCATTGATTAAAAGCTTATTGAGAAAAATGAGTATATTTGTATTAATTTCAAAAGAAGAAAATCCTTACAACCTGAGCCTTGATGTTGCACAGGACTTTCTGGGGTCCGAAGCAGGAATCTCCTCTACTTTGATAAGCTCTGCACTCCTCCAACCAAGACGAATAGAGGTATGTAATCTCTCCTCACAAAAGTCTTAGTTAACTGAGTCTGAATCTCAACAGAACTTAACCTCAAATCTTCTTAAGCTTGACCTCCCCTTGAGGCTACCCAATGCCTCTTTTTATAGTGGAAAAGAGGAGGTTTTTTGTTCCAATTATGAAGGGATAGAATCCTCCTTCAAAGGGATAAGCTCCTCACATCAAGGGGTTAGCTCCATAAGTTAAGGGATACATGCACCTCATAAGAGTGGTTCTATCACCGCAAGATATTTTCTGGAAGCTTCTAGAATTCACTTTTATTGAGCTTTTTGGAAATTACTTGCACCTTTTTTATCTTACAGGGGTCCGCGCTTTTAACACAAATAAAGTGCGTTCAGGTACACAGGAGAGCTGAACATTGGGTGTGGAACCGCAGGCAAGATAGCGAGAAAGTGCGATACAAAAGTTTAGGAGACTTTTAGGAACCTTTCTCTGCTTTTCAAGGCTTAACATGAGGAACTGATATGTTAGACTTGCAAAGGGAGAAGTATGAGTAATAATGAGCTCATACACATAGCAGAATGTCAGGATGACAATTTTTAGTGTAACACATAGGTGGTTTTATTTTTCGAAATTCACCTTGTAGTTCCACTTTCTGTCTCTTAACTTCTTTCTAATATGATACATTATCTGACCCAGCCTCATTGTAGTTTTTTTTTCTACTACTCTACTGAGACTGACTTCTTTCCAATTTGTCTGTGGCGTGGTCTCTTACTTGTTTCTCATTTCCTTCTTGCATGTCTCTGTCAGGGTTGGGTTGTTCCATCCCCTGATTCTGTTTATCTGAGAGGCTTTTCAATATCCTCTCATGTCCTTGCATCAAATGTGCATTAGCACTTTGAACCCTCACCATTTCCTCTTGTAGATTTTGTATTGTATTTAACATAATGCTAGTTTGGTGTTGTTGTTCCTCCAACAGTCTGCTTATTTGTTGGTGTTGATCTACACTCAACTGCACCCACATCTCCAGATTCATTTCTGGTCGGGGTCAAGGTTCATTAGTGTTTTGGGGTGGTTGTTGTGTTTGCCCCTTCACATAATGTCTCATGTTATACTTCTTTTCTCTCTGTGCATCATTATACACACAGCTTAAAAATTTAGTTGACCCATAGGGTCCTAGCGTGCAAACGCTGCTTTGATACCACTTGTAACATCCAAGGCTACATTAAAAAAAAAAATTACTTTTCATCATTTGTACAATTGTTATTTTGTTACACTTCTACTTTACAAATATAAATATACAACATTAACATTCACAACCTTTATCATGGAGCTTTGATTAATATACATCTAAGTAATGATTCTAACTAAAAAGAGGGACTATATACACATACATATATATTTCAATACACATATCCACGGCTAATCATATGTTACACAATTGCCGTTCTGATATTCGAGGAGTGAACTATCCGCCTTTATGATCATGTTGTACTTTACATTTAAAACGAATCCAAATTTGAGATATAATTTCAATCAACTGTAAGGAATTGGCATTGTTTGGAAATACGACACTTTATTCGGGTTCTCGAAATATTCGCCTCCGTAATGGATTGTAATTATGGTGTACAGTTGTTCACTCTTCCACCGTAGATATGTCTAGACGATCTAATGATGACTGTGACTTCGGGTTCCGAGGTATGACTTACCTTGTTAACCGTTTTCCCTTGGGCCTTTTGGCATTCCGTCTCGGCTCTCTGGTTAAAGAACTCTCGGCTTCCGCCTCGGCCCTCTGCAGGAGGAAACCCTTGGCGTTTCATCTCGTCTCTCTACAGGAAGATTCTGTTGCTTCTGCAATTAGACTCTGCTCAGAACTTCTTCCAGTTAAACCGGCTCCGCCATCGCTCTTCAAGGTATGAAGCTTACGGCGCTGAGAGTTTTATTGTTTTTATTCACTGCAAAATTAATGGTTCGCCATTGTTATTCCATTGCAGAGTTTTTATACCTTATTTTTGCTATTTTTCGAGTTAAATCTCAGTTCTCCTCGTATCTACGTTTAATGTTAATGCGTTACTGTCTAGGGTCACGGTGAGGCATTCTCAACCTCCCTTTTGGCCAAATTCCGTGATACCACACTACTACCGCACCGTAAAAATGGGTGGAAGTAGGTAACCTTCTTTCCATACATAATTTCGGTTCTGTGTTCTTTGGTTTATTCGTTCCTACACACAGTTATTTACCCAGTAGTCTTTTATGATGCCGTTGCAGATTGGCGCACTCTACATTCTTGGCAAGAACCCTAATAGGTAACATATGGGTTGTGTTCTCGTTTTCTTTTAAGTTTCTTCCTCGGCTATAATGGTTTGCTGAAAAACAATGTTTAACCTTACCTCTCCTTTATGCAGGTACACTGTCTAAAACTTGGAAAAGACGCATTCTTTGGTGGAGCTCATTCGGCCACCGCTAAACTATCTCCTGCTAAAATTTGACAAGTACCCCTTCCGTGTCTAGGCTCGGAAATTACGAACCCTTGGCTTGAAGTCTTGGTACTTCAAATATTTACCATCGTTATGGTTCCTAAACGTTTATATTTTCTCACAACTATGCCAAATGGTGCATACCACCTTCATTAGCATTCTACTGTAATCATTTTAGTTTCCTTACTTAAACTGGTTCAAATGTTTTATGGTGTGGCTTGTCCACCAACCCTCTCTCTGACTATAAATTTTTCTTTTAATTGTTCGAACTCTTGGAGGGCAGTATAGAGTTTGTAGTTTTGAGAATTATTAGTTCTTCATATCTGGACTCTGTCTTTCATCAAAGCTGAACTGTGTAGATAAAATACTTTCGGTTCTAATATATATATATATATATATATATATATATATATATATATATATATATATATATATACTGTAATTTTCGGTAACGTACTATGTTGGGTTTATGATAGTATTTTTGGAAATTTCTCTACAATACTTACAGGGATTTTTGCCTTAATTTCCATTTGTAAGCATGCTACTTTTCCTTTGATATTTCTCACCTGTTCTTCTCAGTTTACTGGGTTATTCGAATGGTTAACATAGAGGTTATTCATAGCAGTTTAAATGGTCTCAACTTTTCTATTTTTTCATTTCCAGAATAAGAATCTACAGAACATGTCTATTTTACTTAGAAATGTTCCATTTTTTTTTATTGTCTGTTCTATCAGCAGAGTTTATATTTTACAGTTTCTAGTAGTGTTTGTAATGTAGTTTTTGGTCTTTTTCAGCAAGTTTATAACTTACAGTTTTCTTAGCTAAAAATAACATCTACAATTTCTCACTATACATATTTAAGAGTTCACTGGACCGACTGTTTTCTAGTCCGTGTATAGTTTATATGGTCGGAACAACGTCTTGCATTCCAGAGCCTCTGAGCTATGGAATCAGACAAAGTTTCCCTACTGATTCATAGTTAAATTTCATGTTCCAATTATATAATGTACTTTTCCAGTTTTGCCTAGTTTGTCTACAACATGCAAAAATCGCTTCTTCTACTGTTCTGTAAATCTTTATTAAATGTACATACCAAATAAAAATCTAATAGTTTTACATAGTGTTTCTTCTCTTTCATAACTGCAGACTTTTCAACAGACAATTGACCAAATCATATATTACTCAACCATATTACTCAGTTCTATAGTCCCTTTTCCTGGTATCATTCTACAAAATTTACCTAACAAATTTTTAGTAGAATTTATTTATCTGTTAATTGACTGTGGTTGCCCTCCCTACCATGGATGAGGCAATTACGTCCTCACCCCCCTGTGCTCCACTCTTGAGCCAAGTAGAAAGAAACAGTGCTCGGAAGAGATCTCAGGACTCTGGTCCAATCTACCTTCCAGAAGATTACAGGATAGCTGAGAGAATTTCCACTGGTTTCTACCAGCTTGGGAAAATCATTCTCCCTCTCCTTTCTTCACTTCACAGCACATAAATCAGAACCCCTCTTCCTCACTGGGATGTTGCTTTATCCACAGAGGAAGAGTAATTCACTAAATTGTTTCCATTCAACTACTTTTCAGTTGGAATAAATATTTTTACCATCAGTCTTTCACCTTATGGAACCAATTCCATAATCAATTTTATTTAATCAAATTTAATTCATGTTCATAATGTACTATTTCAAAATAATAACAATAAATGTTTGAAAGTATTAACAAATAACTTAATCATCAGTTAGCATTTAAGCCAGGTGTTACATATATATATATATATATATATATATATATATATATATATATATAAAGAGAAAGTTATTTTTTATTAATAATTTCTTTCAATGTTTAATACTAAGTTGACATGTAACATTTAAAAAAATATTAATAACAATTATAATAATATTTTAATGTGGAGAATGTGAAACATAAAATCACTAATTATTTCTTTTTTAGCTATAGTTAAAACATTTTAAATCCATCTTAACTTCATATCTATCAAGATCTCACAAGAATCAAATATCTCTAAGTAGAACTTTTGAATCTACGCTTATTTATATAAACAATTATAATAAAAGTGTAATATTTTGTTATATATTTATCTCTAGATGGAATCTTTAGATCTATGCTAATTTATATAAACAATTATAATAGAAATACTATATATATAACTTCAAAAAATATTTTAATCTTTAAAATTTGCTTTCATTCCTTTATATATTTATAAACAGTTATAATAGAAGTAATATTTCAACAAAATATAAAAGTTAAATATATATTAAAAACATATATATATAAATTAAAAAACTATTTTAATTTTTAAATTTAATTGTTATTTATTATATATAAATATGAATAAATCACAATGATAACTTATAATAGAAATATAATGTTCTAATAATATACAAAAGTTATATATGTATATATATTAAAACATATATGTTAAAAATTATTTTAATTTGTAAATTGAATTATTTCTCATATATATATAATTTTTTTAAAATTCAATGGTGGAAATATTCTAACTAAAACAACAAAATTTTAATTATGAAAGTAATACAACTACCACACAAAACAAATGATTTAAATTTATTTAAGTGAATGACTCACACTAATTATTTAATTTCTCACAATTGAACCGATACCAACAATTGTAGCAAAACGTATGGCTGATGGCTGTAGGTGTCCACAATAGTTCATGGTTTGACTATTAGATGAGTCTATTGTTTATGGAGGACAACACCCTCATACCAATAGCAGGATGCCAACAAATGACCTCTTTTGTTGAATCTTGCCGTGGTGCAACTGCGGGGATCAATTTAGCAAATGTGTGTGTATGTTACTGTTTTAAGTTCGAACTTTGAATAAAATAAGAAAGTGACTGTAGGAGGCAGAGCGTATGGCTCTAGGTAAAACCAGCGAATAGGCAACGGAGAATCACTGAGTATTGAAGCTGTGGCTTGCAACGACTCAATTAACAATAGAATCGAGTTATGGAAATGTGGGACAGTGCTGTGCGATGGTAAGTGGTAAGCCAACGATGTCAGGAATGGAGGTTACTGTCAATTGGGCTGTGGGTAACAATCCGCCATACATTTATGAGAAGCCAAGCCGTGGGTAATACGAGTGATCCCATAAATGAATAATTAATGTAGTAGCTGAGCACCAACATAATCTTGTTCCAGCAATTTATTAACATAACCAGGACTAATCAAGCCTGCAAAGATGCTCACCATACATCAGAACTAATTTTGGATTTGGATAGGAGTTGTTTTTAGTGCGTTTTTTTAAAGTTTTTTTTGGATTTTTTTGGTTTAATTTCTTTAACATTTTTCAAGAATTTATTGAAAACAGAAATTTGATGGGTAACTTGCACAATCCGAAGTGTCGTAAAGGTTTTTTAGAGTTTGAATATTGATATTGAATAAGTCACAAGAGAAACCTAATAGTGGATCTGTGTTAGCATATTTTAAGTTTTTAAAAATATCTACTATGGTTAAAAATAATCAGATTTTAATTAAAATTGATCATAAAAATATTTCTCCAAAATGTTATTTATCTATTTGTTAAATTATGATTTTAAAAATATATGTTAGAAGAAAAACATAGAAAATTAATAATTAATAATAAAAAGTTATTGATATCAATAAAAATCTAATGGAAACCAAATTTTTGAAGATTTCTTTTAGTTAAATTAAAAAGTAAAAAAGATATAATTACTTTTAAAATAAATGTCAACCTTTTATAATTCACTGCTAGTAAAAATATTTACTGAAAGTTAAATTCCTGCCATATGTGTAATAATTATTGATAATCAAATTATAATTATACCAACTCTATGATTATTGAAATAACAATTACAATAAAACAACTTAAATTTCAAAATAATAATAATAAATAATTATATTCAATAGTAATTAACAACTAAATTACAATACACTTTACCACTTTCATTTTTAAAAACTGTATTATCCCTCAACAAATTAAGGAATTTCCATTCTTTAAAATATAAGAATGTACATATGGTTTAGATTTAATCATATGAGGATATTCTTCTTCGAAATTCACAATCTAACAAATGAAATCAAGGGTTTAAAATGATTTTCTCATTTAAAAATTTATGCCGTGTGTTTATGATTTTCACTTTCACTTATATAAATTAAATAATTCATAACATAAATGGCACATAAAACACAATCTAACAAATGAAATCAATGGTTTAAAATGTTTTTCTCATTTTAATATTTATGACGTGTGTTTATGACTTTCAGTTTCACTTATATAAATTAAATAATTCATAAAATAAATGGCACATAAATGTTTTAATGACTATTTACATGTATATATTTGTGATAATAAATCATATTAATAAATTATTTTCCCACAAAATATAAAAAGCACTTCTATATGGTTAATAAATATTTACATTAAGTTTTCTTGGTTTTAAAATTATAAGACTTCTTCCTTTAAATTACAATTTTCAATATAAAAATATACTTAACATGAACAAATTTGTCATTCACTAAAATGGTAAAGATTCATTAATTTAAAATTATTAATTTTTGGACTTACCACCAAAGTCACAAGATTTGGAGAACAAAATTGATTAAATTCGATCATGAACATAGATAATTTCATGAAATTCGTTTGAAATTCATTTCAATTTGATTATAAAATAATAAAAAATAAAATAAAATAAAAACAATAAAACCTTAACCTACTAGCTTTAAAAATAAGTTTGACAAGTCAAAATAAAATAAAAATAAAAAAACTTTAACCTACTAGCTTTAAAAAAAGTTTGATATCAAATTAAATTAAGTTAGTTTTGAGAGTATTTTAATTTACATAAAATATGATTTTTTATTTTAATAGTATTTTTCATTTTTATTTGTTTATCTTTATCTTTAACGTTTTGCAATTTTGATATGTTAATTTTGTTATTTATACCATACACATATAAATTAGTTGAATTCATATATTTATAAACAATTATAATATAAATGCAACATTTCAATCAAATATAAAAAATAAATATATAAGAGAAACACATGTAAATTAAAAAAATATTTTAATTTAAATTATATATATATATGAAAGTGATATACATAAAATAAACATTTAAATTAAGAAAAAAATAATATTTTTTAAAGTTTTGTTGTTGATTATATATATATTAACTTGAGTCTAAACACATTAGACCTTGCTGACGAAACACATTTATATTTCGATAAATAATGTAATATTCCTATTTAGCAATTCTCCTAACGGGAATATTAATTCTGGCCAATTTTGATAATATCACACTTTTGACTTAGGAAATATGGATTTGGGGACCCACAAATAAACTTAGGCAATTATAGGCCTCTAGACATTAGGTTGCGGAGAAACCATAGTGGAGGATGGGGCCCAATGAGGAGAAATTGCGCCCCACATGGAGGCAGCGCAGTCATTGGAGTGTATTGGAGGCTAGAGGCACGAGGTGGGGCCCAAGAGAACATTGGGAAGCATTGGATAAATAGGAAGCATGAGGCTCATTTTGGGATTAATTCATTCACTTATCTTTTTTATTGTCATTTTGACATAGCACGCTTGGGCCAAGTGCCAAGTCTGCAATGTTGTTTAGCACACGAGATTTTCAGGTGAAGATCTCAACCTCTGCCTCGGGGGACTTCGAGTGCCCGCTCAGGCGAGGAGTCTTATCATTTTGGAGGAGATTTTCATAGAAGATATTACAGGATGAGCGTTTTCACTTCAGGGACTGCGTGGAGGACACAACACATGGAGAGAGGTTGTTCCTGGAGGTGAGAAGACAAGGAGTTGCAACTGAGATTTGGTGGGGAGGCTTGGAGCTTCCTAACAGGGATTTTTGTGGCATTTTGGAGACTTCCAGTAACAGGATTTACAGGAGGATCGATTTACCCAGCAGCGCAGTGAACCAAGCCCAAGAGGGCCAATTTTCGGGATCAAACTTTGGGCGAACCCTTTCTGGGTTTTTTCTGGGTTTATTGAGGAGACGCCAATATTAATTTGGCATAATTTTATAGGCATAATTGAGGTGTCAAACAGAGATCCTAACTCAGCCAACAAGTAGAGGAGCTAGGGCAAATTGACCCAAAATTCTGGGGTCAATATTTGGCCAATTCCTTCGTGGGTTTTTGTGGGTTTCTTGAGTAGATTCTGGGGTTAATTTTATAGAAGTTCATGAGCATTGTAGCAGTCCCTAGCAACATTTCTTCAAGAGTAGCAACAACATTTCTAGCAAATTGCAGTGCAGAGCTACAACCATACTACATACCATCAATGGGGGATTTCAACATTGATTCAGAGGGATTATCTAGCTTGCCTTGAGCAAGCCCAGGTCCTTCATTCCAGCACGTCCATTGTACTCATTTTCAACAAATTAATAAAATGGCTCAACTCAATTTCATGCCTCAATTTGTGTTCTAATGGCGTGATTTTTATTTGATGTTGTTTAAAGTCTTTTCATGCCTGTTATTACTGTAATGTACCGTTAGGAATATTACAATGGTATCAGAGCCATGATCTTGCCCAATTGTGGGGTAACCAATTAGATCAGGGAAGATTTGTCTATGTAAACACAGTGACAGCTTAAACCATAGACAAACCATGGCACAACGAGGATTTAATTACTGCAAACTCTTGACCGAGTTGATGAAGGTGTCAAACCAAACCTATCCACTTCCTTCAAGGAGAGAGACTAGAGTTGCACAAGCCGCGGGGGTGCAACCATCTACACAGGATCATGGGGAGCAAGTGGATACACCTAGTATGACACAAGGGTCACCCATGTTGGAGACTTCCTTGACCGAGTCAGTTGACATCTTAGTGGAGAGAGTAGAGTCTACCCCAATAGTGCCATCCATTGAGGTGATGATCGGGGTAGTATCTGAGTTTCTGCGTGATAGCAGCACACAACAGATGGTTGAGGTGCCAGGAGGTGTATCCACCCTTGATGAGGCACTAGGAGATACATAGGTATTGGATGATGGTCTCACATAGCAATGTCATCAACTGCAAGCCAAACTTCTAGCTTTGAAGGGGAAGGCCACATCAGTATGAGGAGCTGGAGAGAATTAGAGTGGTTTGTGTCAAGTCAATGACCAAGTTGGCCCACATTGGGGAATGGTTGGATTCCCTTATGATACATCTAGAGGGCACATTGGTGCGTCGGAGCAGCCCCCTTCATGCATACATAGATGGGGCTAGCAGCATTGTTGGGTCAACTTTTCCCATTGGAGAGAGAGAGACAAAGCCACCTAGTCAGATCTCATATGCTGACCTGGATAGTGGAATGAGACGATCAAAATTGCACAGGGTGCAGTATCCACGTGTTGGGCTTGGGTGGCGAGAGATTTTGAGTTGGTACCCGGTGGAGTGGGCTATGGAGATGGTGGTGGACCCATTCAGCAGGAGGTTCCAAGCATTGGGAATGCAAGAAGCCCAGACTATTGTTGGGATCCAAGTGAGATTTCCCATCACATCATAGAGTTAGTAGGTGATGGTAGTAGTTGCGCAATGGATTTAATGTTTAGGCACACACAAATGTTCTAATCTCCATCAGAGCCCCAAACAACACTAGTCCCAGGATGGTTCGATAGGGGGAAAGACACATTTCCTGAGTTGTCCCGACATATTAACTGTGTGTGGAGTCACAGGGTGATTAGCCTACTTTGGTAGGAACCAGTAGTGGGAGGTGGCATCAACAGGACACCAGGCAAGGCATTACATGGAGACGGTGCTCTCCCATTAGTATATTAAACATTGGGGCTATGGAGGAGTGGTTAAGTAGTGTCATTTATGTTGGCATGTGAGGAGTCAAGACGCTCAGGTCTTCCAGAGTAGATAGGGAGATGTAGCCCACATCATATAGGGTTTACTAGCGGAGTGGTGGATATTTTGGCCCATGCAAGATACTATATGTTACAGGGTGGTACGTCAATGTGCAGTGGTACACAGGACTACACACAGTTATGTCATAGGGTCCAGTGTTATGTAGGGGGATACAGATTGATGCATACAGACCCAATGTTAGTTTGTATCATCCAAGGGTGTGCAGGGCTATGCAGCGAAGAGCAGTGGCCTGCAAAGGAGCATGGAGATGCAAGTTGGTGTGCCGTAGCATGCTGGTTTACATTGTGGAGTAGGAGGGGTAGCTCACATCACATTGAGTATGCATGGGAGGTGTCAAGTATGGTGACACAAGCAAGACACGAGGTGGTACAGGATGGGAAAACAGTAGCAGGAGGTATCCAACGGTGTACAACAGCAGGCCGCAATGGATAGTGGCATGTCTAGGAGTACAGGGATGATCAGTGGTATGCGAGAGTGTATGGTGCCTCACAATGGGGTCTTGGAATGTCGCCTCCAGGGAGACTCATGGGTAGAGACATCGGGCATACCTTTGGGCATAGTTCTTCTAGGATCAACAGAGACACATATGAGCGATACTTGATGGAATCCGTGGGGAATCACACACCTGATATTCTTCTACATCACTTACGGGAGCAGTCGTTTTGGTTGTTTTCCTTTGGCACTTTGGGCATGAGAAACCAGGGACAAGGAGCTCACCCAAGATATTTAGATGACACTCTACACACTAGGGGAGAGACTTCTCAATAGTGGCATTGGGTCGGTGCGCTAGTTGACAACCACAGGTTGGGGGATGAGATGATCATCTACAGGGGTGGCATATCATTCATCACTGAGCCTAAGCTTGGAGAGCGGGTCATGAGGGAGACATGTGTCACTCTTTTCTTAGGGCATGTAGAGATCATACATGAGCATAGGATACTGGGTACAGTCGAGGTAGCATCCCAGTATGTGTCCGAGCTCCAAACATTGTATCACCACATTATCGAGAGGGAGGATGGCAGACCCAGTGGATATGGTTGGCAAGAACGGGGGGGATCCACATACCTTGAGTCAATTGCGAGTATCAGATATCCATATATTGGTTGCATTTAAGGGGTAGCTATTTGTCACATGTGGCTTCCAGCCGTCATCGGTACTACACAATGACAGACACATGGCAGGATAGCATGCATCAAATTAGCAGCAGACTAGAGATGAGGCACAGAGGTATTTTGGCAGTTGTCAGAGCTATGGTGCAGCAGGTCCGACTAAGGGATACAAAGATTCAGTTGATTGATAGACCATTCTATCTCGTGATGGTCAGAGTCACGATAGAGAGTGATCTAGTTCACTATTGGGTTGGCACATGGGGGTACACAGGGGCCTTCATTGGATGACGAGGTAGGATTTCTCTGTTGCTGCATAGGTTCAGAGTTACATTCAGAGGGATAAATATTGGCATCATGGTGATGCCTAGGCTGGATGAGCTTGTCTCTCACAATTCTCCCGCCACTAGGCCTCAAGAGAGGAGGATACAATTTGCATACAGTGGGGAGTATGTCATAAGCAGAGTAGTGCATCATCAACATGATGGCACCACTTTGAGTTTGGCAGGGGACCCGAGCATTATAGCTCTACACAACCCGATCACCTTTAGGGATGAGCTGGATACTACAGGGGAAGATCATGTAGATCTTCCATTGAGATTTAGCGAGTCACTGATGAAGTGGGGGACTTCATTGGCATGGCAGGTTGTTCAACAGGATGATATCAAGAGGAGATCATGTGAGTGAGACACTATTTCTGTAGGGATTAGGTGTCATATTCGATGGTTTACTCTTGGAGTGCATGAGATGGTAGGGAAACTTCACGAGGAGTTGGGCATAGGCCATATTATCATGATTCCCTACTCATTGATGGTGTGCATAGGGCTTCTGATACTTATGCCTCACAGGATAATGAGTGGAGCAGGGGGAGCTTCATGTTGGAAAGGATGGCTTGGGATCCTGGTATTGAGGGATCCCTTCATATTAGGGCGATGTAGAGGTCATCGATGATTCAGTGGCGCATCTAGGAAGATGACACATTTTTGCAGTGACAATGGGGAGTGTCAGCTAGAGAGGATGCTTGTCAAGGAATTTCTTGAGGACAAGCAAATTTTGGTAGGGAGGACTATAATATTCCTGTTTAGCAATTCTGTTAACCAGATTATTAATTCTGGCCAATTTTGATAATATCACAGTTTTGACTTAGGAAATGTGGATTTGGGGACCCACAAATAAAATTAGGCAACTATAGGCCTCTAGACATTAGGCTAAGACGAAATATTGCGGCAGTAGTGGAGGATGGGGCCCAATGAGGAGAAATTGCATCCCACATGGAGGCATCACAGTTATTGGAGCATATTGGAGGCTAGCGGCATGGGGTGGGGCCCAAGAGAATGTTGGGAAGCATTGGATAAATAGGAAGCATGAGGCTCATTCTGGGATTAATTCATTCACTTGTCTTTCTAATTTTCATTTTGATATAGCATGCTTGTGTCGGGTGCCAAGTCTGCAGTGATGTTTAGCACACGAGATTTTCAGGCAAAGTTCTCAACCTCTGCCTCGGGGGACTTCGAGTGCCCGCTCAGGAGAGGATTCTTATCATTTTGGAAGAAATTTTCACAACAAATATTACATGAATCGTGTTCACTTCAGGGACTACGTGGAGGATGCAACACATAGAGAGAGGTTATTCTGGGAGGTGAGAAGAGAGGAGTTGCAGCTGACATTTGCTGGGGAGGCTTGGAGCTTCCTGACTGGGATTTGTGTGGCATTTTGGAGACTTCCAGCAACATGATTTACAGGAGGATTGATTTACCTAGTAGCGTAGTGAGCCAAGCCCAAGAGGGCCAATTTTTGGGGTCAAGCTTTGGGTGAACCCTTTCTCGATTTTTCTAGATTTATTTAGGAGAAGCCAAGATTAATTTAGCATAATTTTCTGGGCAGATTTGAGGTGTCAAACTGAGATTCTAACTCAGCCAGCAGCTAGAGGAGCTAAGGGAAAGTGGGCCAAAATTATGGGGTGAACATTTGGCCAATTCCTCTATGGGTTTTTGTGAGTTTCTTGAGTAGATTCCAGGGTTAAAGTCCCAGAATTTCCTAAGCAGTGTAGCAGACCCTAACAACATTTCCTCAGGAGCAACAACGACATTTCTGGCAGATTGCAGTGCAGAGCTACAACCATACAACGTACCATTAGTGGGGGATTTCAACATTGGTTCAAAGGGATTCTCTAGCTTGCCTTAAGCAAGCCCAGGTGCCTTCATTCAAGTACCTTCATTGTACTCATTTCCAACAAATTAATCAAATGACTCAGCGCAATTTCATGGCTCAATTTGATTTTTATTCGTTATTGTTTAAAGTCTTTTGATGCATGTTATTTTTTTTTGTAAGTTTGGCACGACTACATCTTTACATCTTCATCAACATGTCTAGATACATCACCCCGATTGGGGAAGGGAATTGAACCTGTGATGAGTGCCATAACTACCCGCCTCATCACCGTTTAACCAAGACCACAGGGACCTTCTGATACCTGTTATTACTGTAATGTACAACATTACAAATAACATAAATAATTATATATAAAGAAAAAGAGTGTATGAATATATGTTTTCTACTTTCAAATATAATTAAAACATGTATTACATTTTAATGGGTAGAATGTAAATGATAATTAAAAAACTTCAAACTCAATTTTATATACACATCTATAGGAACTTATCCAACTAGATCAACCCAAAGGGATCTAACCCCAAGGGCTTTGAGGAGATTTGACCCCATGACCTCGCAATAAGCTAGGTACTTAGCAACATGAACTCCAGAACTATCCCTTGGGGCTAGTCATATATATATATATATAAAGTTAGTATATATGTGTGTGTGGAGGAAATTATTTTTCCTTGTAATTCATTCATTTTGTAATGTGAAGTTGATATGTAAAATTTTAAATATTAATAATTAGAGAGAGAGAGAGAGAGAGAGAGATTTATAATATGGAGTTGACACACACACACATATATAACAACGTTTGTTAGAGAGAGTGTTTGTCTTAACAGATAATCTTTACACAAGAGAGTGCTTAATATCATTGTCTATTCTAAATACTTTGGGAGACATTGAAATATTTTATTTATAATTTGATATTAATTTTTTATTTATATTATACCCATTTGACTTAAATAAATTTATAAATAGTATAATGTTTCAATTATATATATATATATATATATATATATTGTTATTATTAATTTATATATTTTAACAAATTAAATATAAATATATAAATATAAATATATATATATATATATATATATATTTTTAAATAGTAAAAATTAAAATTAAAAATTAAAATTGTTATTATTAATTTGTATATTTTAACAAATATAATATTAAAAATTAAATATATAAAAAATATTTTAATTTTTAAATATTTGTGTTAAAGCATTATAAACGGTTTTTAACCTTTTACATATATTTTAACTTTCAATTTTTTTAATTTCAAGCATAACTGGCAAATTTTGGTTGACAATTTAAGTTGTCCGACTCAAACTACTAAGCAGACGACTTAGCTTATGACCAAATTTCTGACTAAATCGATTTTAAAAAACCTGCCCATAAATATTGTGGAACGTGGAAAGAGAGGGAGAATGGTATGCACATGCGACATAATTCGATACATGACCATCTCATAGAATTTAAACATGGAGCTCCTTAAGTTGGATGCCACAATAGTATGTGATTTGCATTTTTAGGGCCAATTTGTTGTGATTGATAGCGTTAGCAGAGGTATTGAGCATTCCGAATAAGAAGAGCAGGTGTGTAATAACAACAATGGAACAAGAGATAACGTGAGTGGGCTCAATGGCTAATAACTTGTGATTTCTCTTGGGAGGTCACAGGTTCAAAACCGGCGGGGATAGGGTTGTCTATTGTCCGTCATTAGCAAGCTATAGGGATAAATGCCCCTAATGTTGGACGCCTCACTCCTTGCGAAAGTCATGAGTTTCTGGTATATGTGGCTTACAGGCTACTACATATTCCCGGGGAAGTTGTTGTTCCCTGTCTAAAAACAAAAACAATGGAACAAGGCAAAGATGTAAAATTTTAATAATATATTTTGTCTCACTTATTTGGTATATTCCAGAGATCTACGAAAGCATACTAGAGCAAACAAAGAAAATGACTTCCAAAACGATTTACAAACACATGTTTACACAAAAAGCCTTGTCAACAATATAGCGGGATGTTGAGACAAAAATGCAAAAACATAGCATAGGAGAAATGCTCAAAAAATCGAGCCATCCATAAGGCCAACCAACAAAAGAGGAACCAAGATGGACAGTTCTAGAACCTTCATACAAAAGTAGGCCAATAGCAGGTCCAAGGATACAAATCATGCTCTTAAAGCAACCCATATTATGTATGACCGACAATCAAGAAGCTGGCACCTCGGACAAAAAAAGAAGAAAAAACCAGATATAAAGGAAGTAGCTAAAGAGTAATCAATCCCTCTAGGAACTTATACAAAGAAAGCTCCAAAACTACAAACAAATCCATTGATGGAATAGGTATAAACCCTGGCTGCATTGTAACACCCCTCTTGGATAGGGAATCTGCCATGTCATTCTACTCTTTGAAGATGAGGTTGAAGGTGATGTGTCAAAGGGAGTTATTTAAAGCCCAAATTTTTTGCTGCCAGTGATGTAGGGAGGGAACAACCATATAATTTTGACCATACACCCATTCTATAACTAATCTGGAGTTGCCAACGACATGAATTTCTTCTAGAGAAAGCTAAGACACACATTTCAGCACTCCCTGGAGTGCCACAACCTTTTCCCTATAGAGTTTGCTAGGGCCCCCATATCAAAACAAGTGGAAAGTGTGGGAGGGATCAATCACAATGTAAACACCACAACCACATTCCCCCCTGGAGGCAACTCTATTAAAGACGCTGACAGGAGTAGAGAAATCAATCTATATGAAAACAAAATGGTGAATGTGGGCTTTAGGCCTCCACAAACCTTTCTCTAAGAAAAATGTCAAAATTCTCAGGTAGGTCTCACTCTTCGGAATGCATTCTTAAAAATGTACTTATTCCTGCAACACCAAATACCCCAGAAAATGTAAAGAGGAATCACTTTGAATTCCTTTTTCTTTGAGCTCCAGTTGATCAAACATGTTGCAATTGAAGATATTTCCACATGAGGGTTGAAACTGAGTGCATCAGAGCCCTCTTCCCAAATTGCTTTTGCAAAGGGAAAATTCAAGAAAATGTGTGTTACCTCCTTGCTATAAACACCACAAAGTGTGCACCAACTCGGATCCTGAAATCCCCTCTTTAGGAGGTTATCCCATGTAAGAATCTGGTTGTGGATAGCAATCCAAGTGAAGCATTTAATCTTGGATGGTACATCCCAGTTCCACATGTGAGACAACCATGCAACGTAGGGGTCAGATCGAACATGTGAAGAGATGAAAGAGTATGCCTCTTTAATTGCTTTTGCACTACGAGACCATGAAAATTTATGAGGCTTGTTGGAGAGGGAGATGTCAACATTAACAAAGTTCACATGGTATGTTTCCCTATGTGCTTCAAAACCCATTGACATTTTAAGTTCAATTGAATAGGGCCACAAAGTTAGAGAAAATGACTTACTAGTGCCTCCAATGTGTGCTAGGGTGAATATTCTCTGCTTGTTAAGGAAACAAATAATTGGGGTAGGGAGATTGTGTCCACTTGTCAACCCTTTTATAACATCTAAACCAATGTGGACTTTGTCTCCAACATCCACCTCCCAACAAAGGTTATTACAAAAACAAATATATGTAAATTAGGAAAAATATTTTAATCTTTAAATTTTGTTATCATTGCACCTAGAGGCACTCTACAACTAGTATGAGAAAGATGTTGTCACATAATGTTATATTTAAAAATAATAAAATTATACTTACATTAATAAATTAGAAATAATAACAACAAAAAAATACTTCAATTTCCACCTTAATCTTAAATCAAATAGAAAAAATATTTTTTAGTGTAAGAGAGATATGTAATTTCTTCATTACACATATATAAATAACATTACTGATATTATATGATATATAATTCATTTTATATTAATTGACATGTAATATTTAAAATAAAAATATACTAATCAGAAAATTTTGTGTCAATCATATATAAAATATTTCAACCTCAATATTAATATCAAGCAACAATTTTTTCTATCAACTTTCTTGAGATAAAAGTAAAGTAATTGAAATTAAAAATGTTCTTATATTTTCAAGAGTTAATATTTAATATTTAAAATACATCAATAACAATAAAATTTTAATATAGGAAAATCAAATATTCAATATCGAGGTTGAATAAAAGATTTTAACATCAAATAAAAGAGAGAGAGTTATTTATTTATGTTGATTTATATAAACAATTATGATAGAAGTATAATATTTTGTCAAATATATATATTTATAAATCTAGGTAGAATATTTGGATCTATGTTGGTTTATATAAACAATTATAATAGAAATGTAATATTTTGTTAAATATATAAAATAAATTTATAACTTTAAAAAACATTTTAATCTTTAAAATTTGTTGTCATTCATATATATATTTATAAACAATTATAATAAAAGTGTAATATTTCAATAAAATATCATTTTTTTGTTGTTGTAAAGTTCCAGCATTCTATTATTATACAAAAAGTATATCACAGGTTAGGTAACCAGAGCATTTAGGGGGCCAACGACGGTCTGCTCCAGACGCAATCAAAATCAAGTTTTGTTTGGCGTTGGTGGGTTGTCCAACATAGGGAAACCAACCCACTAGTCGCAACATGTTCAAATGCATAGCTAAAAACCATACAAACAAATAAAGAGTCTTGTTTAACTGAAGGAGGAAAAAAAAAAAAAAAAGGTCTTGAGATTCTACCAACTTGACAAACAAACACCAGAAAGCATAAAAAAATTAGGGATATATTCCTCCAGGATCCAACAAGCATAGGGGCTGGAGGGAGTACACTCAGATTCCTTGGGTTCATCCACGTACCCAGCCACCCACCCTGCATGCAGAATGTCAAGAATTTCTTTGCGCTCTGTTTTGTTGCTAGAGGAAGCGCCACCAGTCTCGAGCATAGTTGCTACCCTTCCTTCTTCCACGCCCTTTATAGCCTTGTGGTTGTCTTCCGCAATCGGCCTTCCCACAAAGTAGGTGGAGGCATATGCATCTTTCTTGGACCTGTTGACATGATCTCTTGGCCCCAGTCTGGTTCTCCTGGGCTTGGGCCTAACCGGTGTCGTAGGACCCAGAGGCTTGAGGGCGGCGAAAGGCAGGGGTAGAAGATGTCTGCCGCTTACTGCCCTCCCACCTGGAACCGAAGGTCACGGTCATAGAAGATGAGGTCCATGGCCTCGCGAGAATTTTCCAATGCATGTTTGCCTTGGGTATTTTGGTGGTTTAGCTTGTCCGCCGAGAGTTGTCTTGAACCAATGATGCAGCAAAAAAAAGCTTCATGGTCCAGTAGCGCTTCGCCAAGTTACTTCAGAATTTCGTGGCACCGGCCAGGGCTTCCAACTCCTGCACATCAACTTGGCATCGTATGTTAACAGGGATGGCAGACGCGTAGCCAGAAGCTTCCCGCCTTTCAGGGACCTCGTCATCATCATCGGGGACCTGCACCCCCAAGCATCTCTCACGCATACATCTCATTTTTCGCATCGACGTGAGGGTTGGCCAGATGTTGGAAAGAGACCAGTTCGTCATCCTCTTCCAGACCTCACTACAGGAGACCCTGCTATGGAAGCTCATCAAGACGGTCAAGAAAATGGGATGATCCTCCTTATTGAAGGTGACTTGAAGGGTAAAACTCGTGAGGAGGGAAGCTTCTCGCGCATGCATCCTATGGTGGTTGACCTCATCCATGTGCTCTTTGTGATGCCCCTCCTGCAGCTCATTAACTCTTGAAATTCCCATCAGCCTACTGGCGATTTTCCAAACCAAGACAGTACTCCTCACACGCTTCGGCATTAAGACATGGAGGGGGGGGGGGGAGGAGGTGAGGGAGGTGGATCGCTTATGAGAGCCATTTGTCTCCTCGCATGCGTTTCTTCATCCCTTCTAACACCCACATCCGGGGAATAAAAAATAAATATACATCAAAAATATATATAAATTAAAAAAAAAAAAAAAATATTTTAATCTTTAAATTTTGTTGACATTTATTATATATAAATATAAATAAATAATAATTATAGTAGAAATATAATGTTTCAATAATATATAAGTTAAACATATATATATTAAAACATATGTATATTAAAAATTATTTTAATATTTAAATTTGATTATATATATATATATATATATATTTAATTTTTTTAACACGAAATTTTGATTTTTGAAGACTAAAGTGGTCCAACTCGAACACGAACAGGTGATTTAGCTTCAGACTAAGTTACTTAAAAATTGTGGCACGCGAAAAGAGAGGGAGAATAGTATGCAGATGGACAAAATTTGATACATGATCATCTCGACTAGTCATGTTAAACACTCAATATGCTGACGAC